>KN479769.1:56341-70692 GCA_000787095.1 Periophthalmodon schlosseri
GCGCGCGCCGCTTTCACACTAGGCGATGAGGGTGAAGCGTCTTGCCTAAGGACACAACGACAGCTTTTGCTCCCGGCGCCGCTGTGGCACCTGATATTTCCCTCCTTGTCAAAGCCTGATCTCGTCAGTTCTCAGGAGCTGACGTAGTTATATAGTGCTCCTTTAAGGCAATCTGTGCACTGAAAAAGTAGAATAATTTTAGTGACGATAAGTAAATTTTGGGAACACAAGGAATGCATGTATTACCACCTAATGATGACACAAGGTGGAACAGGGCTGTTAGATCTGTTGTTGGTGACAGACAATATAAAGCGTTACTCAGAAATGCGTGAATGACACAACAACACAATATGATAATAACTACACCGCAATTAGCCTTAAAAGAACAAAGATTTCATTTATAATTAATAATCAACTAATGCTTAGTTACATTCATAATACAGTATATGTTTATTATTAACTTTATTCGTGCTTTATTAAAGAGCCCGTATTACGCTATTTTCTGATCTATGTTATAATGTTTCCTCATCACAAACAGACCTGGGGTTGTGTTTTGTTTCATTCACATGTTTAACGCACAAACCCTGCATATTTAGGCTGAGTTCTTCTCTCAAACAGAAAACACTCTGTTCCACCTTGTGATGTCATGTGGTAATACAGGAAGTGCTCCACTGTGTTTTAAACTCCACACACCATCGCTAGAATCATTTGGATAATTTCAGCCCTGGAATTTCCAATCTCTACTGAACTAAAAGTAAAAGCTGTTAACTTGAAAACTACCGCTTCATGACATCATAAGGTTGAACAGAGCGTTTTGAGCTTTGGAGATGTGGACAGACTAATAATAAAGTGTTACTCAGAGCGTTTTGAGTTTGGAGATGTGGACAGACTAATAATAAAGTGTTACTCAGACATGTGTGAATGAAACCAAACACAATTCCAGGTGTGTTTTTGATGCAGTAATAACATTATGACATGGCTTAAAGCGTCACATAGGACTTTTAAGGTATAAATAAAAGTACTTATTAAAAAGCCCATAACTTAATTTTTTAAAATTTTTTTTATTGAACAGTTTAAACCGCCTCAAAACTGCCAAAAGATGATCTCTCCCGGCATAACGCATCCCCTTTAAAAGCGCGAACGAGCCGGTCTCTGTACCTGCGCCGTGGGTCTGTCACTCACCCGCCCACCCGCGCAGAGGACACGGGTGCCCACATCAGAATGCAGGCTGGAGCTTTGACATTCCTGGAGGCAGTGTCCGTCTAGCCAGCGCGGATAGGACAGCCAGCGCACGCACACACGCACGCACACACACACAGACGCACACACACGCACCACTCAGCGCGGGGACAATCTGATGAGTCCACTCCCGTCCAAGTCAATAGTGAGACAAAGGTGGCTTTTTAAACGTTGTAGCTCTCTCTCCCCGTAGCGCGGGTTTGACGGAGGCTGTTTGCGTTGGCTCCCCCCGTGTTTGCCGCGATCCTTGTCTCGGAATATGAGCGGGTGGGTCTATAAACGGTAATGAAGGCAGTGGAAGAGATTATCGCAGCTGGACCTCAAGGTTAAAGGAGCACAAAGGCGCATAAAGCCGAGTTACAGTGAGAGATGTGGGAGCGCGGTGGCGGTAAGTACACAGAAGAGGACAGGCAAAAAGTAAAGGGAATTTAAAGGTCCACCAAGGAACTTTTTTGGTGAGAGGTATGCCATGCGTTTGTATCTATAGATCGTATTGCTGTGCTTGGAATGTTCCACAGTATGGCATTAAAACACGTACACAATTACAGGTGTTTTTATTGCACAGGATCGACTCTTGTGAGCTTCAAGTCGCGTTGGAATTCTGTTACCGCGTCAAAAACGTACCTGGAGTTGTTGCTCAAACTGCTCTGTTCCACCTTGTGACGTCATGACGCAGTAGTTTTCACGTTAACAGCTGCCTTTTACCTTTTGTTCAGTAGAGATTGGAAATCCCAGGGCCGGACTTATCCAAATGATTCTAGTGAAGGTGTAACACAGTGGAGCACTTCCTGTATTACCACATGACATCACAAGGTGGAACAAGGTGGAGCTTTTTCCGACTGAGAGAACTCAGCCTAAATATGCAGGATTTGCGTGTTAAACGTGTGAATTACATAAAACACAACTCCAGGTATGTTTGTGATGAGGAAATAACGTAACATAGATCAGAAAATTGTAATATGGGCCCTTTTAAACATTTATTTGATTACAGGTGTTTTTATTACCCAAAAATACCTTAAAAACATGTGTCACTGAGTGGGGTCACCTCTCCTCAGGTCGGACCTGTAACTTGGTCTGGTGGTAGACGAGGTTGACGAATTTAATGCCGTACTGTGGACACTTTCCATGGAGACGAGCAGATGGCAAACTCTCCACAAGAAAGGTTTGTACTCCTTTAAATACTGTGTGCATTTTCAGTAGTTTCTTGTGATAAGTTGTATTCTCGAGATGTCATAAAAGGTTAGAAGTTAAACTTGATATTCAAATGAAAATTAGATGCTGTTTAAAGGTGCACTGCGTAACTTTTGTTGGAGTGCGCCACATGCTTGTTTCCATGGATGTGTTCTTGCTTCGCCTGGAATGTCTCACGTTCTGTGGAGAAACGAGTTCGCTCCTAATAATAAGAACAACAAAAACACCTGAATAATTGCAAGATGGATTTTTTAATAGTCACACTGCAGAATATTCAACGCAAAGCAACTACAACCCTAACCCAGAAAAGTTACACAGTGCACCTTTTAAGATTAAAGACACTATAATAAAGACACTTTTTAGTCTATTAAACAAGTGATAAAATGAATAAGTTGAAGATATCTGATGTGTATTTTGAAAGTCTTGTCACCTCCTTTTCTTCTTTTTTTGAGTATATAGCTCAAAAAATCTCTCTCCATTTTGCCTGCCAAATCCAGAATATCTCTGTATTTTTTTCTGTATCAGTCTGGTCACTACTCTCTCCGTTGTGTCTCGAGCCAGAACCAAACATGTTCGCGCACTCGGATTTGTTTATTTCTGTGACACATGTGAAACGAAAGGAGCTCATTGGTCACCCATCATTTACAAACAAAATGACATTTCTCTCAACTCAGATTAACAGAGTTTAGTCCTTCGCTCACTGATTCTGCAAAAATCCGCCACGTTTCTTTTTTTCTTGTAAGCAGCCATATTTGTTTTGACGTGTGTCCCTGATTGGCTAATCTACCTGTCAGTCCCATCTGAACTCGGGGAGACTCGTCAAAAAGTGGTGCGTATTTTGGATCCCAGGCAATCAGGCATTATGTCCAGTTTAGTAGATGAAACGAATGTACATTAAGAGAGATTACTCTAGTTTGGAGACACGTAAAAAAGGCTTGGAAGGTATTTTTATTTATACCTGGAGGTAGAATTGGTTTGCAGTTGGAGCTGGCTTCCATACATAAGTTGTACAAACATTAAATTGATACTTTGCAGCTGATGTCATCAACGTTCATCAACATCAACTAAAGGCACTACTGTCAGAAGCTTTATTACACTTAAATTTGATATTTATTTTAACACAAACTGACCATAAAGAGCTGACTTAGTTGGAACTACAGCAGGTGAGCTGATTTGTGCTCTTAAATGAGTCTCTCACACATAAAATTACACTCACAAGCTAGCTAGCATTAGCCAACAGTTTTTCAGTTAGTCACTCTCACCGTTTTTGTTGAAAATCAAACAACCATGAACGTTCGTATTGATCCCAGACTCCTGAAAATTAGTTGTTGAAATCTGTTTTGTTTTCGGACTATCTTAAAACTTTTTTGACAGTGTTTGCTAATGTGTGCATTGCTTCTCCATGGTAACTGCTGAACATTCCGCCAGAGAGATGCACGTAGAACACCCCAGCGTGATGTCACTTCAAAGTATCAATACAGACATAAAACATATAACTGCATTAGGTAAATTACAGTTGCTTGAAACTTTGGCGTTTGAGCAACTTTGATTCGTCTTTTCAAGCAGCTAATGTCGTTAAAACGTCGTCGTATCCGAGAGTTCTAGAAGTGCTCCGTCCTTCCCGTGGCCTGGATACGTCCCGTGTTTGCTGTCTGGAAAAGTCGCTCCCTGGAGGTATGTAGCGGAAGGACACTTTTAATGGACCCGGATCAGCACTCACCTGAGCTCCAAGTGTTTCCTTTGCTGTTTACGACTGTTTAGTCAACCTTGCCAAATTACCTCCCAAGTTTTTAATGTCTCTCATTCAATTAAAGTTGGAGGGAGAGTTGACCCTGGGGGGGCTATAAGTCACATATTGGTATTATCCTGCCCTGCTAATTACCGAAGCAATGAACTTTAATTAATATCTGCGCCGCGTGTGTGCGTCCAAGCATGCAAAGAGAGCGGCGCGTGTTTCTTTACGCACTTGCAGAGTCCTCTTCGGTATCGCGGTTATCTCTTTCGAACACAGAGGAGGTAAGGAGGATGACATTTTGCGGGGCGTAGCGGTTCACGTGAGAAAAGCTGACACGGTGAACCCGGCGTGGCTAGCGGAGCAGTTAGCATTAGCATAATTATCTCGGCGATCGGGCGCGGAGGAGATCAGCCAACAACACAAACGACAGCGGCTACACGGCTCCAAACAGGCTCGTCTAGAGTGGATTAAAGGTCTCGTGGTATGCATTATTCAGGCGTTTGAGGATTCTTTTGGACATATTAACACCGGTATTTCACGTTTTATAACTGTGAAATAATGTAAAGCATGTATGCAGATGTGGGTATAGTAGTCCAAATTTTTTAAGTCAGAGCGCCAAAAAAAGTGAAAAGTAATGCTATGGAAATGTGGGTATAGTAGTCCAAATTTTTTTAAGTCGGAGCATTACTTTTCACTTTTTTTGGCGCTCTAAGAAATTAAGACTAGGGCTGTCAAATGTATCAAATCAGATGCTCAGATGAGTAACTAGTTTAAATACTAGTTTTAGTATCGATTAGTAAGTACTGATACTAAAAAGTCACATTCACAGGACAGAAATGAACCTTTCCTGAATAGCTTTAGAATGATCTTGAGCTGCATCAGAACAAGTTATAAGGCCACATGGTAATATAAAAGAAAGTACTACCATTTAATGTTGAAAATCACATTCTCTTGTCTATAAAATACTAAGTTAAATAAAATGCAAATCATATACAAAGGGCAGTACAAGAAACACAATTTTAAAAAAATAATAAAAAATCTTATTGCCAACATAAAGCTTTTGTAGACTTACTCACAGTGGGAAGAGTAACCGAAACTTTTACTCGAGTAAGAGTATTGGTAATGCAGCTTAGTACTATCCACATTCAGGGCAAAGAAAATTGCTTAAACTGGAACTTGTCAGACTAAAAACTAGAGACTGGAGACAAAGCTAATAAAATTAACTAAAGTAAAGCATTACCGTGAATCAAACTCTGCTTTGGTTGTGAAAAATGCGTATAAACTCAAAAAAAACCCAACAAAAAAACTCATAATGAAGGGATAAAAGATGCTTGGAATATATAAGGTTAGTGAGGAATAACTTTGGACCACTTGCAAATCCAGAATTATATCCCCCTGTGTGTTTTATACAGATTGATATAAATCTGGTCCCCATGTCCCCCATTGCGTCTCAAGTCCGGTCAAACGTGATCATCCAGTCAGATTTTTTTTTTTTTTTTCACACATATGAAACTAAGGAGCTCATTGGTCGTCTATGATTTACAAATAAAATCAAATTTATCTCACAGTAGGGTTTCAGCAGAAGTCCGCCATGTTTTTCAGCCTCCTGTGAAATGTCCTTTTATATTTTTTTTCCGGTCAGGACGGACCATGCCTGTCCCTGATTGGCTAATCCACATGTCAGTCACGCCAATTTGAAACCGGGGAGATTCAGCGGTGACCAGACTCACATCTTCGTGAAGTATTGGAGAAGTGTGTATTCTGGATCCCAGGCAATTGGACCACTGCAAACCTTTTAAAAAATATATATGTTTTTTGTTTCCATGAAAATGTAGAAATCAGGTCTAACACTTTTAAATAGATGGATTTATGAGTTTTAACACTAGCATTTTCAACTTTTCAAGGTGAGCTTTAAAAACACGGAGTAGCATTTCTTGACTTCTTGGAGAATGAAGTCAAGAAATGCTGTTTAAGTTACAGATCTGACTTGTAACTTGGTCTGCTTGTCTCCATGGAGATAAGTTTTATGCCGTACAGTGCACCTTTTAATGAGTTTAGTAGAGCAGAGTAAAAAACAGTTAACAAAGTTTGATCAAACATTCATTTTGGCTCCCACCTTTTTAACTTCCAAGACTGTGGGCTATGAGCTGCTCGCGGTGTCAAAGCCACATCCAGTCAAGTCGTACAGTCAAACACCATAAGTGACGAGCAGTACCAGTCTCTATTAGACCCCCGACTACAGTCATTTTAGCCTGTGATCAAAGCAGCGCAGACTACACACGCGCTAGCTTCTCCGCCGCGCGTTAGCTTCCCTCCTGGGCTTTAGCCTTGAGCGACGCGCGCCCTTCCCGTCCCTTTGCCCAGAGCGCCGCTGCTGGGCTAACGCTAACGGAAACAACGGTGTCCGCACGTGAACCGCCGCCATCTTGGGCGCGTGAAAAGGCTTTCATGCGGGCCCGGCCTTGTTTGACTGTTTGTCGGTGAAAGGTCTATGGCGGCGGAGCTTTCCTTGAACCCCTCTTGATGGAGGATAATGACGGGTTTAATGATTCTCAGGTTGTTGCGCGGAGTTTGCCTTCAGCCTCTCGGATTCTTTTCTTTTTGATTTTATTTTTATTATTTTGGCTGTGATCGTGTATGGTCTATGTGAACAGATGCTATATGGACAGTGCGTTTGCTAATAGCAGGCATGTTTTTGACAATTTTTTTTGTTTAGTTCACACACGTCTTGATTTGATCCCTGTTTAGTCCTGATGTAGATTTGGTTTGGCCTTGGCTTTGTCATGGTGTATAGTCCAGATTTTGTGGCATGTTATAGAGAAAGTATTACGCTAAATCGATTTAGCTTTCTATCAAAAACGTGCCTGAAGAGGTTTTAGATGTCATCCATGCAAGTTTGAGTATTTTTGCGATCTCTCCCGGGCCCTGCTCGAACCCTCCTTACGGTTAGCTGTAACATTCTGTGCAATGCTCCGCCCACAAGCCTACGTCACCCACGCTCCCACGCGATAATTCTCCATAAATACACAAAAACATGATACAAAACTGTACACAGCAACTTGACAAACCTGATGCGATGTGAAGTAGGTTAATTAGCGGGATGTGCGGTGATTGTGTTGTGATAGCGCTCTGAAGGGGGAGTGACTTAGCATAGAGAGCTAAGGGAGGGAAGACTCAGAGCGTCAAAAGCGAAACTTATAAAACATGTTAATACGATGTTTTCGCCGAGTTTAGCATTTTCAAAATAAAAGGTAACACGGTGATCTATATCTATTAACTGCTAACACATAACGTATTTAGAAGTAAAATACCTCCACTTTACTTAAAACCCGAACTCCTAACCCATTAATTAAGCTACTAGGCCTGTATCATACTTAATACTACTAAAGCCTTTGTTCATGCTAGTAAAGACTAATTAACATGTAGTTATTGCAAAGTCGTACCAGTTATATTATAGTTTTATTCACTTTTTGTTTACATTTTGTCTGCACGTGTATTTAGTAATCTTTTGTGTTCCCCGGAAGCACTTGTTTTCTTACGCTGTAAATGTCTAACATACATAAACTTGTATAGACTTAGGCCTCGTATCGCGCTCAGATGTTCAGGTGCATATGTTGGGGCACGAGCGGGCGCATCGTCCCAGCCCCGTCACCTTGCCACAGGCGCTGTCCTCCTGCTGCAAGCCTCCCTGTCTGCGGCTACATCCAACACTTCAATCAATGCTAACGTGTGTGTGTGTGTGCGCTAAATGTGAGTTACTTGTCTCTCTCAGCAAGGAGCACAGGGTATGTACTATAAACAAAGAACTTTACTGACACGATGGTGAAGGAAGGTGTTAACAAGGTTCTAAACCACGACAGAGACGAGTGACAAAGTGTAGTCCCTTCCATAGACCTGGTTTAGCGCTAGATTAGACCTGGATTAGTCCTGTTATATACTTGAATTAGATCTGGTGGCACTCCGAAAGCCAAATCTTTTCTTTGGTGGTACTTGGTGTCCGAAGTTTAAGAGAATAAGTCGTAAATGGTCAGTTTTTTATATATAACGCTTTTCCGCCTTCAAGGGACTCAAAGCGCTTTACGTCAAGGAACCACTCACCCATTCACACAGACACTGGGTGGGTTAAGTGTCTTGACCCAAGGACACGACGACGGCATTCATCCGTGGGAGCTGGAATCGCGCCGCCGACCTGTGGGTCAGTGGATCCGACCGCCCGACCAATGACGTTTATATCGAACTGCCAACGTTCGGATCAGTGGGCAAACGCTCTACCAGCTGAGCTACCGTTTAATAATATTACGCAAACTATTTCGTAACGTTCCCTCGTCAAAAACATGCCTCAAGTGGTTTTAGATCCATGCGTGTTTGATTAATCTAGCGATCTGTCACGAGCACTACTGGAACCCTCCTTACGGTTAGCAGTACAACTTTGTATTAGCCTACGTCATAAATACACAAACGCATCAAACAAAACAATGCGCTACAACTTCACAAACCTGATGCGATGTGCAGTAGTTTCATTAGCGGTATATAGTTTTCAAAATAATAAAAGGTAACATGGTGATATAAATATGTTATGTGTCTCCTTTTTAAATACAAATGGGGCGCAGCTAAAATAAATATTGTTGAAATGCAGGTTATAGTGAGTTCTAACATCCAGTCACGAGTAGAAAAGATCCGATTCAGCATTTGTGCATTTACTTTTTGGATCTTTCACAGGAAAGTACAGTTTTACCAATAGGGAAATCTGGCTCTTGCCCCCATCTGAGAGTATGACATCATCACATTTCGGAATCTGAAAAACACCAATAGGGACGACGCGGCGAATCACATAGTTTTATAATGACTTTCCCATAAACACTCACTTGCCACTTCCTGCACATGAAAGTAGTGCATCCTGTGTGTAGGTGTGTGTATGTGACCCACCCAGGGGCCAGGAGCGGGGGGCTGGAGCGCTGCGGGGGCCCTTCCTCCGGACACAGCTGCTGTCTGCTGCCACACCTGCCCCCACCTATGAACCGGGGGCCAAACCTGTTGTGGAACTATACAGCGGTTCCAAAACGAAGGGCCCCAAAAGTTGATAGAGCACGTAACAGACATTTTTGTGTGTTTCTGTGTATTTTTAGTTTTACTTTAACCTCCTGAGGCCTGTGTCCTCATATGTGGACAACACATTTTGGGTCGTCTAGGCCACAATACAATTTTTTTTTTTCCCTACCTGAGGCCTGTGTCCTCATATGTGGACAACACATTTTGGGTCGTCTAGGCCACAATACAATTTTTTTTCCTCTACTAGGTCCTGGTATCACATATGAGGTCATCAAACGGCCACTTAGTGATGACAGAAGAGTTGAACACATTATAGTTTAGATTCAAGATGGACTTTGTGTCTCATTTGAAGAGCTTCTAACAGGTGAAGACATGAGCCTTTAACATTGTTCCAAGAGGCACAATTCTTGTTTCTCATTTTGTTTTTATTGAGAAAAAATGTTGCTGTGATCAGGCACTTAACAAATCATTTTTGCAAGTCATTATTTAAATGTGACTCTATTGTTTCTATCAAAAATGATTAAAAGGTACAGCGAATGTCCTCATACGTGGACATCATCTTTCTCATAATGTAAAAAGATAATTCTTTGTTTTTAGACTCATCAACTCCCAGTCGGTCCAAATAACAAAGAGAAAAAATTAATAAAGCAGCCATGAAGAGTTCGGATCTCAGGAAGTTACAATCTGACCAGTGTCACTGTGAATTGTAGCAATTGGGTGAATTTAATTAGAGATTTTCTGATCCGTCAGGAGCCACAACACTCTTGAATCTAATACTTGTTGCTGATCTGATTCTGTGCTTGTTTACTGCGGATTGAAGCCGCATTATCGCAATATTGACCTATGACACAAAATGGACTTTTCAGAGCTTTTAACCATGTTACAGTTGCTTCCTTCTCATTGACCCTCTGAGCTTGTATTCAGAGTGATTCATGCATGTTTGAGTAATCTTTCCTGTACTCAAGACGTCATTGCTCTGATCAACCTCCGGTTTTCACTGCCACAGGTTCGCGCCAACTGTGACGTACTTCCTTCTCCAATTTGGTTTTCTTAATGGGTGATACACGTACGATTTGGCAGTGTCGCGTAGTAATTTTGTTACAAATGAACTCTTAAGTGAGTTTTTTGGCCCAGAATGGCAGACAATAATATGTATAGGTATGAACTAAAAAGTAAATGACCAATGTACCTCCAGTGGTTTGTGAAGTGGATCAGATTTATGGATTACGATAATATGGTTCATAATGGCGCTATAATGCAGCGCTTCTTGTAACTCCATAATCTGTCCTGCAAGTGTAATGTGATTTAAAAACAAAACAAATTTAAAAAAAAGAAAAAAAGATTTACGGAAAATATGGTATAAACCGTACTTTCCTCTGAGATGTAGCTCTCCATTACTGAGCAAACCATGCAATTGATTCTTCGTTGTGACGTTTACGGCGACGTCAGCTCCCATTGGGCACCACGGTTTTCTGACGCAGAAGCCAGCAGACTTGTTTCTTTTATTAAGTCGCTTTAGATCAATATTGGGATTTAAAATGTGGAAATTATAACATAATGATAGCTCTATAGCAGACGCAAACACAATATGTCTGATTTAAAAGAAACATCTCAGCTGATTTTAGGAGCAATGGCTTTAATGCAGGAGAACATAGATTGCTTAGTGTAACTTTGAGTGGGTGAATAAAAAGTTATTAAAAGTAACTCTCCTTTAAGGAACGTGTGTGTGAAATTAGAAAAACTAATCTGGCAATGAGTGTAAGGACATTTTAAAATTTCATTCAAGCGAGTTTCTTGGCAGATACATTGGTGTGAATAAAATCATCAAGGTCAAATAAATGAGTAAATCCAAAATCATTTTCAGTTTTTATTTTTGTTTCACTCGTTTAAGATGGAAATCAAATTATAATGTTATATATATCGATGTGAATGGAAAGGAGCAAATAGAAGTGTAGACATAATGAGTACTTAACATGATGTAATGCCACTTAAAGTCACTCGCAAATTAAGTCGTTCATGTTTTTGGTGACTCATTAACTTAAAAGGACACGAATGGGTTACTCTGCCATGTGCCATATTTATTTTAAAGGTCCTGTATTACGCAAAACTGACTCTTGTGATGTTTATACCGTGTTATAATGTTGTTAACTCCTCAAAAACGTACGTGAAGTTGTGTTTTGTTTCATCCACACACGTCTGAGTCACCCTTTATTATTAGAGCATTTTGAGCTTTGGAGATGTAGACACTGTTCCACCTTGTGACGTCATGAAGGGGTAGTTTTCAAGCTAACGGCTACGTTTTACCTTTAGTTCAGGAGAGATTCGCAATTCCATGGCTGAAATTATCCAAATGATTCTAGTGAAGGTGCATGAGATTAAAAACACAGCGGAGCACTTCCTATAATAGCACATGACATCACAAGGTGGAAAATCTAAATCAAATGTATTTTATTTTTACAGTTTAAAAGTAACTGAAGTATCCACACAGCTGA
This sequence comes from Periophthalmodon schlosseri, assembly GCA_000787095.1. Taxonomy (NCBI): domain Eukaryota; kingdom Metazoa; phylum Chordata; class Actinopteri; order Gobiiformes; family Gobiidae; genus Periophthalmodon; species Periophthalmodon schlosseri. The sequence continues at coordinate 68,048 of KN479769.1, forward strand.
ACGTTCCACTCCATCTGAACTCCAACTGACCTGACCACATTTTGAACAATAGCACTGTTAAAGCCTCGCGTCGTATTCCCCGCGGGACGCTAGCTGCTCCGTCAGACGACCCCGGCTTCCTGCTCTGTAATAATCCACCGTGTTTTTGTGTAGTTTTAGCGGCACGGAGAACGCTCTTTAACTTCGTCCAGCACGGAATCCCGTAAATCTCTCCTCACCTATTCTGCCCGTCTATGGCGCGGAAACGAACACAACCTCCGGGCTTTTTAAAACCGCCGACAATTTAAAGGGCCCGTATTACGCTATTTTCTGATCTATGTTATAATGTAATGTTTCCTCAACAGTTCTTCTCTCAAACTGTTCCACCTTGTGATGTCATGTGGTAATACAGGAAGTGCTCCTCTGTGTTTTTAAACTCCATACACCTTCACTAGAATCATTTGGATGATTTCAACCTGGAATTGTCAGTCTCTACTGAACAAAAGGGAAAAGGTAGCTGTTTACTTGAAAAGTATCGTTTCATGACATCACAAGGTGGAACAGAGCATTTTGAGCTTTGGAGCTGTAGACAGACTGAGTAACCCTATATTATTAAACGTGTGAAAAAAAACCCCCAAAAAAACACAACTCCAGGTATGTTTTTATGAGGTAACAACATTATAACATGGCTTAAAGCTCACAAGAGTCAATTTTGCTTAATATAGGACCTTTTAAATAGGAGGTATAATAAAAAAATACTTTTTATTGACCTTTATTTAACCAGTCCTGCTGAGCTTAAGAATCTCTTTCTCAGGGGAGTCATGGCTCCAAACAGAAGCCTATTGTACATGTTTTTAGTGATATGGGAAACCAGAGCAACCAGAGGAAACCTAGACGGACACGGGGAGAATGTGCCGTCCAGGAATCCAACCCAGAACCTTCTTGCTGTGAGACGAAAGGCTGCGCCACCGTGCCACCCTCTGCATGTTTGACTAATTTAGTGATCTCTGAAGGGGGAATGTAGCGTTTTCAAAACTATAAAAGGTAACATGGTGATCTAAATATAAGGTAAAATGAGGTAAGTATAAAGTAAGGGGTACTTTACTGTCCCACATAGGGGAAATTTGATGAAGCAGCAGACCACGCATCCGGGTCACGCCATGTACCCAAGACAAATTTACCCTATGTGGGCCAGTAAACTATACCATACCTAAATATGCTGTGTGTTAGCATTTAATACCCCATAGAAGAGTAAAAACCCCTCTTTATAGCAGACACAAGCACAATATGTCTGCTTTATAGTTATAATCCATGACACCTGTGGATCATGATGTTGTATTTTGGGCATTTTAAATCACAATGTTGATCAAAAATGACTAAAAGGAACAAGACTCGCGCTTTTAAAACTGCTTCTTTTTGGTATGTTGCCATAAACACAACACAAAGTGCTGCATTCTGTGAGTCCCTCCTATGGATAGCTGCACATCACACTGGCGAGCAGCAATTTTTTTTTTAAATTTGTGCCAAAATGGCTTCGTGACACTGCCAACTCTTGCGTATAAATACAATTTTAGAGCAAAGTATAGAAAACCGAGGGAGCAGTGGCGTCTTGTATGGGTGACAGTAGCTCAGTTGGTAGTGTTTGTCCACTGATCCGAAGGCTGGCGGTTCAAATCCTGCTCGCGACATGAACATCATTGGTTGGTTGAGCGCTCAGACCCACTGACCCACAGGTTGGCAGTGTGATTCCAGCTCCCTCAGATGAATGCTGTCATTGCGTCCTTGAGCAAGACCATAGACTGTACATATAAATGGACATAGCTGCGTAGGAAGCGATCATGGGCTGCGCTTCCGGCTCCATCGACTCTGGTCTTAAAATGTTCATATTAACCCGCTCTACATGATCCTAGTATTTTTATTTCTTTATGGTGTCTGTAAATCAAGATATGCACATTAATAAGAGACAAATCACCTGCCTTCTTTCCCAGAGGTTGCTCCCGCTAGCGTTAGCAACAGGTTTGATTGACAGCGTTGCTAAGCACCCGCCCCCTGCTAAACCAGCGGTGCGGGCGGGAAGAGGCGTTACCTTCCACAGCCTCACTCCAGATTGGCTCTTTGGTTGCTATGATACTCGTGGTCAGAATTCCAAACATGGAACTGGGCTCCACATTGTCCCCTGTAACTGCTCTAGGCTCGACGAGCTTCATCTGACTGTCCACTTCTTTATACGGTCTATGGGCACAAGTTATACAACAAACACATTTGTTCTGGCACTTTAAACTTGATTTCAACAAAATAAACCTCACCCCCAGTGTCTGTGTACACTGGAGTGTGTGAATGGGTGAGTGGTTCCTTGATGTTAAGCCGTTATGCTCTTTGAGTGTCTTGAAGGGCAAATGTGACCATTTACCAAATAAAGATTATTCAAACATGCACAGCCTGCATATGTCCCCATTAAACTCTGTCCAACCCGTAACCACATAAATCTGTCCTCACCTAGTCTGCACATCTCTATCACGGAAACGACCGGAGCCCGCGGGCCGTTTAAGAAAGCCGGATGGGTACCGCGCAGAGAACACAATGGAAAGCAATTAAGGATCCAAGTGTTTTGAATGTCATTTAAGCGTTTGGAGAAAACAGCAAGAAAGAAGTGATTTTTTTTTTTT
>KN479776.1:682-13661 GCA_000787095.1 Periophthalmodon schlosseri
TCCCTTCAGCTTTGTGTTTTTAACTTCAGGAAGCTGGGATGCAGTCAGATTGCAAGGAGCAATTTAGAGCCTGGCTTAAACATCCGTTTTGTATAGTCCCAAGATAACAGCATGGTCCTCATGACTTTTTATTTAAAAAAAGGGAAAAAAAGAAAATATGAAATGTTTTCACAGTGTAATTTAATATAAAAATAACAGTACAAAACAGATTTTCTACAAAACATACAGTACAAAACATATCTACTGGGCCCCACGTTGTCATATTCTTCTTTCTGTATCTGTAAAAAGCCACACTCATGGTTATTCTTCAGTCAGATTCATCCTAGCCCCAAAACAGGGTTGAACTAGACAGAAATACTGTATAACTGGAGTGAACCTGACCTCGTGCTGTAGACACACACAGGCATCACACAATGGAGCATGAACGTGGCTCTCTGAAGGGGTTGCTGCCTGTGGGGACCCCCACCAGCAAAGCATCTTTGCCTGCGTTCTGTAAACAGTACTGCTGTAGCTCTGCAGCTGCTTGAGACACCTGGCAACAGAAAGAAAGAAACATCTAAAATATGTCCCAGTTTGACCTGCTAAAAATACAAGCGTACATTGAAATGTGCAGAATATTCAAGGTCTATAACAAGTATTTACTTACAATGGTAAAAAGGTTTCTATGGCTGCGAGTCTAATGTACAAACATGTTTAAAAATGATCCTCTGGAAACTGCTGACTTTATTTTATGCAAAAATGAGACATTCCAATGAAATGCCGTAACTACATCACAGTATACATCAAAACAATACTAAATACTGCTAGTTTATGAAATAACTTTACCTTGATCCTCTCCACACTGGCCTCTAACTTGAGTTGTTCCACCAGTCGCCTCATGCTTGATATATTGGAGTTGGAAGCCATGTTAACGTGAACTCCAAAGACTTAAACTATTGTGAACAGTGAAGTGAGTAATCGGCAGCAGGCAAGCCCCATATGACCTGAGTCCACTTGGAGCAGCAGCAGAGGAAATTATACACACACTCACTGACGCCCACAAGTGTTTCGTCACAGGAAAAGACTAGAAAGACGTATTATTCTTATTCATAAACATATGAAAATTTCTGATCACACATTTTCATAAAACTGGTCACAGACGGTAGAAGCCAACGCTGAGGCTGGCTGTCCTGTGCTGAAATGACTGTTGTTTTCCGCCCAGATGTTTCATTTAACAGCACAAACACAAGCATTAAAGGAGCTGAAGAGTGGGTTAGGGTTAGTTTTGAACTTAAACATAACCAGGTTTACGTGGTATTTTTTTAATCATATGAATCATATTCATCATTGTATTCCAATTAATATAACACTGTGACAACCAACCCCATGAGGTGTGACAACCAACCCCATGAGGTGTCACAACCAATTCAGACTTGGGGTTGATTGCCCCAAGTGAAAAAAAATATATTTAATGATCAGTAACTTTTGAACAGAATAAGACACAGAACAATAGGTGGACTATTTTGTTACCTGAGACTTTAACCTTCTTTCTTGTGTTGAAATGGGATTTTTAACACACAGTCCTACGTTCTTTGAGCTATTCAGAGGAACATAAAAGGTGACTACCAGACGGTCTCAGCTTTATTAATATGTTAATTTTGAGGTGCGCCAGAAGGTGGCAGTGTAGTGAGTCAGCTGTGGTCTTGTGCTGCTCCTTTTAATGAAGCCAGGCTCCACTGGAGCTCACTGCCTGTTGTCTCTTTATTTTTCCTGTTTATTCAGGGTTTTCTAGACCGGACCCGTAACACTTGTTAGTAACATAAGAGACAGAGAGGTTCTGATGTGATCAGGATGTGCGGTGCTTTGCTCTCTCTGTTCTGCTCTATGGACCTCACTCTGTCCTTTGACTCATGAATCAGCTCCCTCAAAGTCAGAAATATTCTCAACCTCCTTCTCCCTCAGCCCCTCCTTTGCTTTGCTCATTTCTCTTACAATTACTGTTAATTCAGGTGCATCTGCCGATCCCGTATCTGAAACTAAGGTCGTTTTCACACGTGAGTGGCCCTGTGGAGCGACCCCAGTGCGCACTAGATTTAGTTCTGTTTACTTTACTTTTGGGTCGGTCTTGTTCACAAACACAGCATCATTCACCCCTGATATTAAGTTGATCCAAATTGCCTGGTCAAGTGAACATGTTAAACAGCAGCTCTGCAGCGCCCGTTCATACAAATATACGTAATCTGAGCGTTTTTTGCCCAATTCCAAGCACTTTAACTGTCACAGCGGACTGCGCAGGTTGGCCCGAGGTCGGCCGCGTTCACACCGCACTCGCCCCGCTCCAGTGCGTGTGGAGCCGCTCCGAGGCCTCCTGTTTCAAGCGCTCTCTAACTGGCCGTTTACTGTGGTCCAGAATGTTGGGTTCACATTTTCCCAAACGCACCGCTCTCGGAGCGAATTCTCTTTTACGCAAAGGAGCATTTGTTCCGAGAGCAGTCGCATTCTGGACCGTATAAACGGCCGGTCTGAGCGCACATGAAACAGGAGATCCTGTTCACACGCCCCGCGCATCATTCACCCCAAACACGCACCATGAGCGACGAGTCCATCAGCTGATTGCCGAACTTATGTCTATGACAACGGGCTTCAAACAGACATAATCGCTTCCCCTACACCTGGTGGTCTTTTCTTTTCAACACACAGACAAGACAGGCGCAGACAGACCCAGGCTCACCTGCGCAGACAGACGCAGGTGGAGACAGCCGCTCCGAGACCTCCTGGCTCAAGCGCGCTCGGAGAGGGCTATTTTTATGTCTAGAAGGCTACTGTTGGGTTCACACCGGCCCGAGTGCGCCGCTCTCGGAGCGAATCCTCTTTTATGTTGACCTAGTGATGGTGTGAAAACGACCTAGGTTTAAATAGAACAAGATTTGACTTCGCCTTGCTCAAAATGTGAAGCCAAACAAAGAGAATAAGCACGTGGTCAGTGTAGCTGTCGCAGTAAATATTATTGATTGTGAATGTTGTTTGTAATTTGGGTTGTAGAATATGAGGATATATTGTGTTGCTTGCTGCTGGCCTCTAGTGGTGAAGTTGAATATTACATGAGCACGCGCCTTGTTCATGTGGTTCCGGTGATTAAGAGACAGCATGGACAGCACAGAGAAAGACATGAGAAATACCATGGATCTATTAAGTAACACGGAGAAATGCAAAGAAAATGCATTGACAACGGATTGACAATTTTATTTTATTGCATATATTAGCCTGTATGTTTATGTATATTTTCTGATAAAAATATGTTTGTCTTTTTAGTTTTTTCACAGTAGACGTTAGAAACAAAATAAAAGCTAATTCATTTTTTTAAAATAACCGAATCTTTTTCATTCGAATTTGTATGCATTTTTACACGGATTAACGCTGAACCAAAATAAGGATCAGCACAGAGGCAGAGCAGGCGACACGGGTGAGAGCTTTGTGCACAGAAAAACATATTTGGCATCTAATTATTACTGTAGTGCAATAGTGTTTAGATTCTGCATCATTTCAAAGGGTAAGCGGACTCCCACTCTCAGTTTGAACCATTTTAAACACATCTGAGCCTTAGTCATCTCTCTGTGTGATTATTATTATTATTATTTTTTTTTTGTAATTAAATGATTTCTCACATTGGCTTCTGTCATATAATTAAATATAAAAAGAGCCAGGCTTTTGAACGGCTCTTTGACCGATCCAAAAGATTCGGATCCCACAAAGGAGCCGAAAGTCCCATCAGTATATTCTTGCCCTGGCAGAGCGCTCAGTGGCCAAAGGTGCTTCTTAAATGCCATGTCTTCTGGGCCATGAGATGACAGTAAATAAGCTGTGACTATCCTCAAGTGCGTAATGGCACAGGCAAAGTTGCTGTTTTGCTGCGCATGCGCCTCACAAGCAGAATGGAAGTTGACAGTGGGTCGCTGCAGCGGAGCCGCTGGCACCAGCTCTTGTACCACGTGGGCACAGAGCGTGTACCTGCTCCGGTGGCGCCTCATTGGTCCGTGGGTGATTAACAGGATTGGCTGTAAGTAGCTTTAGATGATGTTGAAGTCGACGAGAAGCTTCTTTGGAGCGAAAAGTGCAAAGACGGTGGGAAACATGAGCTCAGGCTCCAGCTGAAGCTAACGCTCAGGTGCGCAGAGCCCTGACATAAAGTAAACACACGTTCGTAGACATGGTGGACGTTTTTTCCGGAAGGACGCTTCTGAATAAAGACGGTGATTTTGTAGATCCCGAGGAGGCTCTGCGGAATAAAGTGGTGGGGATATATTTCTCTGCGGGATGGTGTCCGCCCTGTAGAGACTTCACTCCTATTCTGTGTGACTTTTACACGGAACTGACTGAGGAACACGACCCTCCGGCTCAGTTTGAAATAGTTTTTATCTCGTCTGACAAGTCCGCGGAGGACATGGTGGAGTATTACCATGACATGCACGGAGACTGGCTGGCTCTGCCCTGGACTGACAACTACAGACAGTAAGTCTTAACACGGAGGCTTTTTATTTATGTAACAGCCTCATCTATGAGGAAGTTTGACTAAACCTGGCTGGATTGAGGTAGTGTACAAGCCTCACTCACACATGTTAATAAACCACTGATAAACAGCAGCAGTGGCTCAGTTTGTAGTGTGTTTCTTCACTGATCTGGTGGACAAAAGGTTGCCGGTTCAAAACCCTCTTTCGACATAAACATCATTGGTTGTAAGTAGCTTTAGTAGCTCAGTAGCTCAGATCCACTGACACATGCGATTCCAGCTCCCACAGATGAATGCTGTCATCTCCTTGGGCAAGACACTTAACCCCCTCGCCCCCAGTGTCTGTGTGCACTGGTGTATGAGTGTGTGTGAATGGGTGAGTGGTTCCTTCATGTAAAGTGCTCTGAGTGCCTTGAAGGTGGAAAAACGCTATATAAACATGTGACCGTGACAGTTTACCATTAAGTGAGATACTTTATGGCCTTTGTAATAGCACATTACCATAAAACTGAACATAAACTGACTTCATTTTAAGTAAGGATGGATGTTTCTGCTGTTCATGTTTACTTGTATGTTTACATTGTTTTCCCTTTTTGTTTTGCAGTGAATTAAAGGAGCGTTACAAGATAACTGCAGTGCCCAAACTTGTGATTGTGAAGGAGAACGGCGATGTGATCACAGACAAGGGCAGAAAGCAGATCAGAGACAGGGGCCTGGCCTGCTTCAGGTCCTGGTTGGATGCTGCAGAAATCTTTGAAAACTTTAAGGGCTAAGAAAATATGTGGCTGTGCAACGTGTGCAGCCATTACAAACCCAAAAGAGCATTCTCATTAAATAGTTTCATTTTCAGTTCTATGCAATAAAGACTGAGGCACATTTACTGTACATATAGCAAATTATAGCAAAAAAGATTGAATATGATTCACAAGCTTTTTGGGTCGACACAGGGCAACAAAATGTATAATGAGAATAAGGTTAAACCTCCAATTCTGCAGAATGTAGATTGCTTTTTATAATATGTTTTTTAATTACTTTTGTAAGTATTGTTGGAGAAATACAGCTATTAAAGCTACATCTTGTTTCTGTGTATCTGTTTTTGTTGTTTAACTAACAGAAGCCTCAGCTTTCCCTGCACAAACAAACCAATTCCCTTTGGGTGTGTTGAGAAACTCAAAGCCCATAGGAACAAATGTTTCCAAGAGGCTTGCACTTTACTCCTAGGCCCTTATTATGTTATACCCATGTACAGTGCATGTTTTAATTGGACCAGAGTAAATTCAAAATATGATGTTACGTTTGATCAAATTAATGAGACCTTCCATCAAACACACTCTAAATACAACGTTTACCATATTTTGGAAATATACTTAATTAGAATATAAATATTATTGTCTATAAAAATGTCAAAGGCTGCAAAAAGCTAAAAATAAAGGCAAAACAATTACACAGTGTTTGCCTGGATCCAGAACACACACTTCTTAAATACTTCATGAAGATGTGAGTCTGGTCTCCGGTGAATCGCCCCGTTTTAAGATGTGGGTGATTGACAGGTGGATTAGCCAATTGGGGACAGGCAGGGTCCGTCCGTATTGGAAAAAATAAAGGAAATAAATATCACTGGGGGCTGAAAAACCTCGCGGATTTCTGCAGAATCAATGAGTGAAGCACCAAACTCTGTTAATCTGAGGTGAGAAATTAGATTTTATTTGTAAATCATTTGTGACCAATGAGCTTCTTCTTTTCACATGCGTCACTGAAAAAGAACAAATCTAATTGCACGAGCACGTTTGACTTGAGACTCGAGACGTACCGGAGGACGAGGAGACCAGACTGATGTCAATCTGTATAAAAGATACAGAGAGATATCATTCTGGATTCGCCAGACAAACACAGAGTAATATTTCAAACAAAGGGTTTCAAGTGATATTTCAGAACTTTTGTTTTGCTCAAATCAAAAGGAAAAGTAATGCATAAATATTACTTGCTAACTATTTTGTCATAATTAACTGGGAAATTCATTTAAAGATACTGTAAGATTCTGTTTGTAAATTTCACAAATATGAACTATCTCTGTCCCCAGATACAAGCTAAACATTTTCAAACCAAACATAGCTTTTGCTGATAACAATGTTAATGTTGATTTATTCTCAATTACCAAAACATTGGACATAATGGACAAGTTATTTGTTATAATTTGGTGTTTTGGTTTTCCAGACGATTATCCATCCATCAGGAAACTGAATGAGCCTCTCATGAATCTCATTTGAGTTGACACTTACAATTCATACAATGAATCGTCACTACCTAAACCCCAGCACATGCAGCCAGTCATTAATCAGTGCTAGTGCAGCCTTTGCAGCTCAACGAGTGAATTCTGGAGGTTCTGAGCCATATACCGGTACTGTGAATAAAAAAGTAGTACCTTTTTCAAACCAGCCATAGTCCCTTTAACTGTTTATGTTGATTTTATCATGTAAAATAATACGTGTATACAAATATATTTTGTACTCGAGTAAGAGAAGGTCACACATACTTAATATGTTATACTCAAGTCATAACATTAAGACAGTTTAATTGGTGAAGTTTGTCCCATTTCGTTTATAGAAACTCATGCACACCCCCTGAGAATCTTTGGACATCCAAAATTGCGTCACTGCTTTGCAATAAATGTGTTTTATTAAGTCACTCAAAAACTTATTTAGTTCCTGTAACGCGACTTTATTCAACTGATTTCAAAGATGAGTTGTAATTAGGTGGCTCACCACGAGGAGTCGCTGTTGTTAAACAATTCTCAATTTTACTTTTCAAAATTTTCAAATATGTATAATTTTGGTAGTTTGAGCTGCGTTGAGTGTTGAGCCTCATTTTGTGATCTGTTGTAATGGTGTTTTTCAGACAAACACATAGTGACGCTGCAGCTGCCTCTTTGAAGAAATATAGGTTAAAGAACTGTTACAGCGCCTGTCCTCGTGAAGTTGATTAGACTAATTTTAGTCAGTGGACACACAACATGAGTGAGTTTCCTCCATGGTTGAAGCTCTAGTGCCCGCTTTGGCCACCGTCAGTTAATTAGGCTGGATCGGGGCTGTATTAATAGGTTGTAATGCAGTTGTCGCTTTTAACGGGGCCACTTTAGATTAGAATGAGTGTCTGTGTTGACTTCACATTTGGACTCAGACTTCTTGTTAGAATGAAAGGCGGCAGTGTTAGCTGCTGTTGAAACGGTGTCTTGAATCAACTAACAAGGCAGTCTTTATTTGAGGGGGAGGAGGGGGCGGGGAGGGTGGACCTGAGGCTGCTCGTTCAGTGCGAGTGAAGAGATTCGGAGACACACGGGAAAACTAACGCAAACCTTCAAAATAAAACACAGTACTTACTACTTCGCGTTGCTTTAAGTCAGTCTAATTTTATTTCCGACCTTTTTAAGTTTGGATAGCTTTTTTGTGAGACTCTAGACAGTGACATAGTGTTATGCCTAATTTCTAATCCTTTTTCGTGTTTGGCATTACGTTCGCTCACAAGTCGTTCGTTTTATTTTGAAGCCGCTCTGTGTTGTCGCGTTCTGCTGCGTCCAGTCGCGCGCGCTTGACGTGCTCTCCACTTGAAACGCGCTCTGCCGCTCTCGCGCTCCACGAGTGTCGGCAGTAGACACAAGGAGGTCTGCGGGCAGTACGGGATTGTCGCATCAGGACGAAACAAAACGTGTTCTCACTTATAGGAGTGTCTCTTACGTGCACCTGGCCGAACTAAAGGTAAGTTTGCATTTTTACTGTTAGAATGTCGCTTAGAGCCAGTCATCGTGGGGAGCATGTTTCATCCCCAATAATGTCATTTTGAATAAAAAATGTCATAGGTGTAGCTGCACAAGTTTAAATCATTAAGTCAATATTGTGACTTAGGAATGTGTTTTACATTTTCATTCTACAGGTATCTATATGCTTTTGGGTTTTTGGTCTATATAGCCTAGTTTATCACAAAAAAATACCTTAAAGTAAGGTAATTTTCTATATACATTTAGATATCATAAGTGCTGCCTGCCCCTGCACAAAATAAACACGCAGACAGCCAGGCACATGTGCAAATACCCCGCACAATGAGAACTGCTGGGGAAAAATTGTTTTAATCCTGCTTAGTGCCCTCACAAACACCAGTTTATGTTTGGTGAGCGTGTTGGTGTTGGTTCTGGACTTGTTTTCCTCCGTTGGGAAGAATGGAGCTAAAGATTAGGGGGATTTGGGCTGTTAAGCAAGCGGAGGAGAAAGAATCTTACATGGCCCATTGAAAAGCTATTATTGTGCAATGTGCCTGTCTTATTATGCATTAACATGGTGACGGATAATGGTTTATATGGTGTCTTGGAGCTGAGATGCCTCATTCTGTCAGACTGTGTTAGGCAGGGTTTGTGTGTGTTCTCACTCTGTAGACTACTGTATGTGGAGCCTGAATGTACTATCGTGTTACATGGATCAGATTGCAGTATAACCCAGTACAACCCAGTACTTGTTTCTAACCGGTCTGATGTAATGATTCCGCTTCTTATTAGCAAATTGCCTTGATACTGTTCCCGTTCCATTCTCATTTAGATAATAGGCCTTTATAAATGTCTTAACAAGCAGTTTTCAGTTGGACTACAGGGTGCTTTTCTTTATTATTGTTTAGGGCCATGGCTATTTACAGAACAGCACGAGTGGTTGAGTTTAGGATTAAGGAAAAACGTGTTCCTTCATTCTACTGTGGAATATTTACCTTGTACGTGTGCGTTTAATGGGACTGAAGCTGCGTTTCACCTTTACCAGTAGCTCCATGCTGAAAACCACATGTCTTTACTGAGGAACAATTGATCCAGCCCAAATTAATTATCGTACCAGTAAGTTTGGATGGTTTTATCAGAAATATAATACATATATGGTATAAAACCTGTCATCTTAACATGCAAATGAATTGAATTTATGGTTTGCTGGAGAGGAAAAGCTAAGGAATAATGGAAGTTCAAGAATAATCAGTGAAATAACTTGTTAGAAAATAGTGCGTGTTGTTCTTAAACCACCCTGGCTGGATGTAGAAAGGTTCACTTATGCCAAATTGGAGCTGTATAGACACTATAACAATAATTATACCTGATGAGATGGTTCTACGCGGAGCGGACCATCCACTTGACCCATTTTCTCCCATGAGGATCAATGTACCCTAAATATGGAGTGGGGAGGCACTCGGGGGAGCAGTGAGAGAGAGCAAGATGAGAATTGGCCAACGTTAAGGGGCTTTTCTTGTAGCGGAGAATACATGTTTTGTGAACTTCATCCAGATGGCACATTGACACGAAGGTTCCGGGGGAAAGCGGCCTCTAATGAATAGGAGGCAGATCACCTGAGGGGACACCGAACTTCAAAGACCACCTTTCTCCACAAACTTCAGCTCCGTTTCCTGTTCAGTTGCTTATGTAACGCTAGCCTGAAGTGATCTCTGGGATGAGCGGACAATGTAGAGATTTAACAACAAATTATCTTAATTTTGTGCACTTATTCCAACAGACATTCCTCTTGTTTTCTTTACAGTGCCACAGGACAAGTTAAAACAGTGATGTCTTGGAAGAAACACATAAATAATGAAAAGTGGTGCGTCGACTTCGTGTCGTACTTGCATCAGGAGAGAAACTGGCAGCAAAGAAACAAGGGGATAGCAGTGGACAGATTTGAAATCAATCTCACAAGTGTGGCGCAAGTTCATGTTTGATGTAATAATATGGCACGAGTTGTGAGATTTGAGGTCACAATTTGGCTCAAGGCAAGTTTATTTGTATAGCGCAATTTATACTCAAAGTAATTCAAAGTGCTTTACAGAATAAGAAAGACATTAAAATCACAAAACAACAAATCAAAACATAAATAATCACAAATAATCATCGTAAAATGAACATTAAAAGAGAAGAGTGCAGAATAAAAACCTTTCAGTCACATGCAGCTAAACAGAACCGTTTGGAGCCTGGATTTAAACATTGTCAGAGTAGAGGCCTGTTTCACATCTTCAGGAAGACTGATTCCTCATGTTTAATCCTGGTTTAGTCCTGGTTTTGTCCTGGTTTAGTCCTGACTCTGGGCACCAGGAGGAGGCCGGTCCCTGAAGTCCTCAGAGTGCGAAATGGTTCATATGGCACTAACATGTCGGAGATGATCAAGGGGTCAAGGGCTGTTTTTATAGAGCAAAATGCAAAAGACACACACAAAATTACAATCTCCCTAAATGTCCATATAGAAACACAAATAAATACTTGAAATGGAAACCGAAACGCTACTTTGTGATGAAATCGACCATGCTGGCTGTGCCACAGTAGCACACAAAAGGTACCACCACTGAACCAAAAAAAACAAACCCTGCAGTGACCCTGTTGGTTGCATCATTTCTCCAACAGTAGATTTACCACAAACATCCACAATCGTCGACTTTTACTTCTTTAAATGCCGTTCTGTACCTGGTGCGGATACATTCTGGTTCGAACGGGCTTTTGTGGCGACGCTTGAACGCATTAAACAGCAGAGACGGCGAGGACGCCCTCCACGTGCATCAGTGAGCAGAGGTCGTCGGGTCACTTCTCAATCACCAGAGACTTTGAGAGGTTAACAGGAGCACACTGTACAACACACAGGGGGCATGTACACAGTCTGACACGGGCAGTCTGACAGCTCTCTGCCATTTCTGCTGCTCTAGTGTGACACTCCAACAGAAAATCACGCTTTTGTGTCCCCAAAGAAAAAAAAAAGATGCTCCCTTCGTCATAACCCTTTGTTTGACCTGTTGATGGTGAAGTGGTGTGATTGTGATATCTTGTTTCGGGGATTAGAAGAGTAAAAAGTAGACTTTTTTTGTTTAGAAACTGTAAAAAAGTTGCGTTTCGCTTTTCAAACTCACTCAACTGTTGCATTATGGCAAATTCTCACAACATTCTCGCGCCATTCAGGCTGTGGGACATACGGGTGCAGTACAGTATTGTGTGTTGTTCTGGAGTGAGAGGGGAGTAATCAAAGCTTCTACATAACTCTGTGGTTATGACACATGCAGTGGTTGTATTTCACCATAAAAAGCTCAAATTAAGTAACTTCTGCTTATTCCACGATGAGTGCTCTGAAATGTGTGGTCTTCTGCTTTTAAAGATAAGACTGATGCGTAAACAGCACGGAACAATGTGGTCAAATGAGATTCCCAAATTATTATTATTATTATTATTGTGAAAACATCGCAAACTATGACCTTTGGTGCGTTAGGACATAAAGGGACCGAGATAATGGGACGGAAGGCACACCCTTACAAAAACCAAAGCGCAGCCCACGTTCTCCTGGGATGGGGGCTTTGACGGTGTGATTTACTGAAGGCCACGTCTCATAAATCTGTTGTATCTAACGAGGGGTCCTTTGGCTCCTTCCCTTACTTTCCAATAGTGATTGGTGCTCTGCAGATCTCTGTATCCACACTGTGGTCGTAACACATTTGGAAAAAGGTCCTGAAAGCAACAATTTACGCAGAGACAAAGCAGCAGTGATCCACGTGAATAGTACTTGGTTTGTATGTTTTATTTATAACTGTGTAATGCAAATCTACATTTTCTGAAATATACTTTTGTAAATTATAGCCACGGTATAAGACTATGTTTAGTTTTGTCGATTAATTACATTGCCCCGGTTTCTTTGAGGGCACGTCTCATGGAATAGTTGTAATTATAGTTTATTATAGTTTATCATAAAAGCCGGAAGCTGTTAAGTGATTTGATGAACTACAGGAGGTGCCCGTGTTTTCTGATCATATGAATATCAGTGTAATGAGTCTTTCTGCTGACCCAAAGGGCAGAAATTGCCACCACATAATTAACATTCTAACATATTTTGGAGAGGATGTGTGGCTGCTAGATATCTTAGTAATTAAAGGGCTTTGCCATGTTGAAGCTCTTTACTGTGCACTTCTATGGAGACCACTTTTCCCTATAGAGAACTCCCCTCCAACATTCTTCCTGTCAGCCTGGAGGTCCGGCTGGAGGGATGCCTTGTTGTACCTGATAAAACCGTCTCTTAGACTTTGCACAGCCTTGCATTCACTTGTACCACATACTAATCCTTTCATTGGACACGGCTCGGAGCAGCGCTGTCAAAGAGCTGCCTGTGTGGGGAATGCGGCTGTACACAAAGATACATTCAGAGATATGTACAGTAACACAAACACGACACATCTTTGCAGGGAGAGCTAATTTGAAGCAAGATTCAGATGTGTAGGAAAATGTGTCTTATCCATTTGAGCCATTTTCTTTTTTTCTTATTTTATAATTGAGATTTCTAAGGCACTTATTGTAATGTCAGTAGTGTCCAACATATTTAGGACACATGTTGTTGTACACAGCTGTTGTCTCCATCTTGTCTACGTTGTATTTGTGACAGTTTTGGGCAGTTATTTTTTCTTTTGCAAACTAAACCTCTGAGCAGAGCCGGCCCAGCCTATAAGCGGACTAAG
>JACM01048979.1:0-24435 GCA_000787095.1 Periophthalmodon schlosseri
TAATAAAATATAATAAAAAATAAAATAAAATAACAAGATTACATTAGCTCAATAAATCAACCTCTGTGTATTGTAGGTATCAGCGAATTCTATTAAAGGTGCACAATGTAACTTTTCTGGTCCACCTAAAAAGTTACATAGTGCACCTCTAAGTGCAGATACATATAATGTAAACTTTGGGCATGATTAAACCACTTTTGATTGTAGCCAGTGTAGCCCATGGATTGGTGTAGCCACTATCCTATTCACATCTGTCAATCAACTTAAGATCTGTTAATGTTTGCACTTTCTGTTATGAATAAATAAATGAATGAATAACACCAAGACACTAACAGTTTTCATATTTTACCTTGAATATATACCACCAGCAGGGTGTAACAGAGAGTGAGGGGAGTCCAGAGCTTCAGAGCATCTTTCTGGGACAGGAAGTTTTCAAACACTGTGGCGGTGGAGACAGTAGCCGCAAGTGCGAAAACCAGGATGACCACCTTCTGCAATTTGACCAGTATGACATGTCCCGAGGTCAGCAGGGAGATGCACTTCCCACAATAACGCTCCTTACTGTGCAGAGGGTACAGCTTAGCCACATGTCTCCACAGACCCATGCTGTAGCTTGCCAGTGCCCAACTCAGACCTGCTGCCAAAAACAAGCCTAAAGTGCTATGTGGCGCCCCCTGGTGGATGTAGACTAGAGTACATGTGAGCCCGCAGCCCAGAGAGAACTGACACTGGACCAAGAGCAGTTCCAGGTTTGCATTTTGTGATTCCTGTAATTACAAATAAAAACAGCATTACTGATATGTAGTTATTGTAATAGTCCTATATGTTTTGTTCTTACTGCAGTGCCCCAAGCTGACAGTGCTCTCAGTATAAACTCAAGCAGTATCAGGGAAGAAACCCTGGAGCCAACCAGACCCAATAGCAAAGCCAGAGACCAGAACTGAAGAGATGCTTTCCACTGTCCTCCAAGACCATTGGCAAGTAATGCCGACTTTAATTTACTGTTTTCAGAATCATTCTCACTGTAGGAAAACCATTATGTTGTTAAAAAAAACCCACTATAACCATTTTTATTGTGCAGGATTGTCACTTACCTGCACATCTGCCTAAAATGATGAACTCTTATTAAATTGCATAGTACAGACACTCCACATGCGCCAACAAAGCCTTCAAAACACAGGTAAAGGATGATTAAGAAAAGCAATAGAAGGGGTAAAAATAGGAGATTTTTTTTTTGTCATACTGTGGAAGATTATAGCCAAAGGAACAACACTTCTGTAAAGACAAGCCAGAGGAGGCCCTACTCCTGGCCAAATAAGAGTGAGGTTTGTGGAGATGCAAGTTTTTCAATCCAATTAACACAACCATTTAAAAAAATATTTTATTTTTGTGTGTTTTTTTGGCTGAAATGTTACATACTGTGGCTTTAACTGATTTCCATAAAAGTCACTTGGGCATTTCAGCATTCATGAAAAGAAGGATTTTTTTATGCACCAAAAATAGGGCTGAATTACCTTTTACCATTTTACCAAACATATATGTTTTAACATAATAAAAAACACTGCTAAGAGGTCTGGATATTGTATAGGTAATGTATAGGTTCCTAACCCAAGTTCAGACTGACAAACACTAGACTAAACATACCTTGTAGCAAGCAGTCAATAGGATTTAACATTGATCCAAATATCCATTTGAAAATGAAAAACATATTTCCTTGTAAGATGAACATAAAATGATTATTCCGACTTCTTGTTCAAAATGTCACCACGCTATAATCTACTTAAAATTAACGCCCCAGCCTTTAGTCGAGTCATGTACTGTAGACATGCTCTTTCTGTTCCGTCTTCCGTTGTAGAGGGACCAAAGGTAAAAATCCTAAGGTCAAAATGGATTCAAATGTGATGTCAGTTCTCTGTTGCAACACACTCAAGACTGATTAACTTTCAGATTAATTATGATATAGTCAGAGAGAGCTGTTAAAACAATGAATATGGACCTTCAATAACTTTTAAATTATAATGCTGTCTCTTATATAGAAAGATAATACATGCAAGTAACGCATTTTATTAAAAAAACATTTTATTGTTGTCTTGGTTCCCAGAGTTAAAATATTAACAAACATATAGCCCTTAACAAATAAGGCATTTAAAAATATTTTTAAAAATAGATCATCTGTGTCCCTGAACGTAATTAGTATCACTACAATAAACATATGAATACATCTTAGATGTGTTACAGTAAGATCATAAGCTATCTATCAGAGTGCTTTTATGTCAGTTGATTGCATTCCACTTTCTTTCTTTTTTTCTTCCTTTTTTAAGAACTCTCCACACTTAAAATCACCTTGGTGCTGTGGATTCGACTCCCCACCTCAACCATTTGCCAAATGTCTGTTGTAATAATGGGTTGTAATCTGTGAACTATCAAGCCAGTATGATATAATCCAGTTTCTATTTCAAATAAATAGACTGTAATAATAGATATTAAACCATTAACCAGGTGAAACACCATTTTCACACATAAATAGCAAATTCTATTAAATATTTCAGCTGCCCCATATCTAAAACCCTCCTCTTTAGAATGTTGTGGCAACACAACCCACTGTGATATGTCTAAATCCTAATTTATTATGCAGACTTCACTTCAGCTTCCTCAATGTTGATTCTTCACGACTTGTTGTCTCATCATGTCCCAGAACACCATACTGAGCACTGTGTGGGGAGCTAAACGCAGAAACACTGGCCCCATCCCTTTGTACAGCCCCAGGACACCCTCTGTCTGACACACTTTGAGCATACAGTCTGAAAATCCATTGTACAGACGACCCTGGAAAATAAAAACACTTATTTTTCATAACATAATATAAAAATATGGAGCTATATATCTTTTTTAATTTAACTTTATTTGAGTGTTAAGTAATAATACTGAAAACAATCAAGATACCGAATACTATAGGTTGCCTATAATTCTATATACTAAAATTACTCACCCTTCGAAATTCGTCCACGGGCTGATTGTAGAGTCTTGTGCTGATGACATCAAATGGGGTCATGGAGAGTGTCACAGCAACACCACTGATCATAGCGGCAATCAAAGCAGTGAGGAATTTGTTTGAAGTAAACAACTGAGAGGGAGGAATTAGGAAAATACTTATCAATAAAGTTTTTATTTTTCACCATTGTTACGCAAGCAAAATTAACAATCTGAAACAAAAAGATGAAGAGGAATTCTTAATGGACCTCCTCTGAGAAATGCAAAATGGTTAAAAAGCAGTACACTTTGGGGAAGGAACAGTCAAAGTGTAAAAATATAAGAATAAAACAAGGCCCTCTCCTTTACTGTTAAAATTACATGTGTTAGTGGACTTTACTGAGTCTTAACGTGTTTCAGCCTGCTGGCCTTCATCAGGGAATAGAAACTTAATTTGTATATACACTTTATTATAAAAAAAAAATAACCAACAGGGCTTCTCCACCTAAGAGGGAGTGTTCAGTGAGAAGTAAACCTACAGTGATTACCTGATACAACTACTCTTAGTGTACCTACAATGTTTTGAAAGCTGGACACTTTGTCACTTGACATGTTCTTGAGTGTGTGAATAGTTTCCTACCTGGCTCTGTGACACCCATTCCTTGGCAGAGGTGAAGGTGGCGAGTTGAGCAGCTGATCCAACCATCACTCGAGGCACTGCCCCGTTAACGCCCCTCCAAAGACCAATCAGGCCTTCTCTTCGGTAGATGGTTACAAAGGCATCTGACACACCCTAGGGAGGGACAAACATGCAAACAATGTTTTGGCTTAGCTCATTTCTAATTTGAATATCCTTTTGGAAGATACTGATACTTGAATAGATTTCTTACTAAATGGTTGTGCTGGTGTCCAACAGCTATAGTTTGCACACTCTGAGCCTGCAGATGTGTCTTAACCTGTGGAAGGTGACAACAAAGATTTATTTTTAACTGTTCAAATTGAAGACCAATACAGCATACACTAGAGTCTTTATATTTTAACTTACTCACAGGACATGTGTATGCATACGGCTGCAATGATTATTTGGGATAATCGTAACTAACTGACTAATAAATGATCATAACCATATTTTGGGATCAGTATACATCAATGCACCTAATGAATATTCAATAATGAAGCTAGCAAACACAAGACACTGTTAGAAGACACAAGACTCTGCCTGTAATGGACACGTCAGAGAAAAGAGCGGTAAAGGGAGAAGCTATATTTAGTGGTTTTCATATACACACAATCATGAGGATGCTAAAGGTGTAAAACTAAGAAGGAAACATTGTGGAGCTATACTTTGGCTGTTTATGAATAACGAATGAGAAACAACATTAAAATGTAAATAAAATATGCAATTTCTTTTTTGACATTACAGAATTGGAGACCATTGTTGACAGACCTAACTCCTATTATATTTCGCCCTCATGACCTCAAACTAGAAAAAATAGATTTAGACATTTGACACTGTTTTCACCCTGTGTCCTTATGATATGTTTATGCTCAGTAATGCATATAACGTCAAGATCAAATGCTGGTTTACAAGATAACATATAAATGGCATGCAAGTGTGCTGTTGGATATCTAATAATCCAGCAGAGTAACTTTTCATGCAAATATAAAAAAAAATGTTTATCCACCTTTTGTAATAAGAGGGACTACATTTTTCACATCTTCAAGGACTGTTTGCTCTTTCTTTATCAGGAATTGTTAAGCATGCTTACTTACGTAGGCTGTATATACACTAGAATTTTGTGCCAGCAGAATGTATGATTTTGCAATTTTTGACAGGCATTGTGATTATGATTACATTTGCGATTTATGTTCTAATAAACAGATTTTAAATGTATCCAGGAGAATTGACAAAAAGACTGAAATATGAACTGACAAACTAATACAGGACTCACATTTCAGAACATGATTTAAACTACTCTAATCCACAGGGTTAAAAGTTTTTTATGCAGAATAAGACAGAATACTTTGTTGTTTATGAAAAAATTGCAGCCTTTGCGATTGGCCAATTGTGTCCATTCAAAATGCGATTTCAGTTTGATTGCTACTAATCTTGCAGCCCTGCTTCGATGCTTTACAATTGAATAAAATTTTGGCACAATGTGTTATTCTTCCACCACTGCCTGAAAAAGGTTAATAATAGATTAATAGTACAAAAGATTTAAGTTTGTCTTGCATGGACTCACTAGATATGCCGGAGATGCAACAAAGGCACCCAACGCTCCACACACAGCGCCTGACAGAAGACTACCTCCATGAAAAGAGGTGATCCCCAAAGCTTCACAGTATGAGTATGATCCCAGCCTCATTCCATTCATCACTCCTTGGTAAATGAGTCCCACAGACAAGCCCTTCTGCAGCCCCTTTACCCCATCCGTCCGTCCCACAACCCACAGTGCCTGTAGCACCCCTCTGTAGTGTTTCTGGTAGGACCCCCGGGCCTGGAGCTCTCCCTGAAGCTGAAGTCGGGTCTTGACCACCTCCAGAGGGTTTGTGAACACACAGGCAGCACAGCAGGCCAGGGAGCCCAGTGCAAAGTCTAGAGGAGGCCAGACGGCTGGAGGGGGCGATGATGGACCAAAAACTCCATGGGGCACAGGGGTTACAGAAGACACCATCCTCTGAGAAGACTTTTCAGATGGATGGGTGAATAGCTGAGCACTGGTCATTCCTAAGATATCTACAGACTTTAAGACTTTGAACAGTGGAATGCCATCATACAAAATCCATTTTGTACGCAGTCCTGTTCCCCAAGTCAGCCACAATAGGCATCAGTGACTACACACCTATAAAAGCAAACAATAATGAGTCACCTTTTTTAACAAAGGAAATGAGGATGTGTTACAAAAAGTGTATATATATATATATATATAAATAAAACATCATATGCCAAACAACATGCAACACCATCCAATTCTATACAGTTTAACAAACATGCATAAACCACAGCCTGCTTTAGACCCAAGGCACAGACAGCTTTACAATCTGTAACATGCTTCAATACTATATTACTACATATTGTATATACATGAACTTACTTAGTTTTGTGATCCAGGTCAGATCCATTCCTCTTCTCTTTCCTCATTGTAAACATGTGTCCTCAGCACATTCATTGTCAAAGTCTCCTCCCACTGTCCCACTCAGAGCCAATACCGACGCAGTGCTGTCTGACACCTCACATATGCCTGGTTCTGTGCGAATCAAATGGCCCCGTTCTCAGCTGCCCCTGCTCTGCTCCTATAGAATTTCTCTGGGTAAAAGGTTATTGTTGGTCAGAGAGAGGGGTGGAGAGGCTTGCTAAAAAAACCCAAATCCAGAATGGGGTTTGGGACCTTGAGAGAATAGCATTTTTCATGATAATGAATAATGTAAATATGATGTATGAAAAGATCTATTAAAAATATATTGTAGAAATTGATTTGTCAAATGTTTTATAGTTATTGCAATTACCACAATTTTCTATTAAAATGGGAGAAACAGTCAATCCCAAAGTCCTATTCCAGCAACTTAAACTAAAACCACTGTGAGTAATAGTATAGTAACCTAGAATCACTTCAGTATATTCAACCAGATACTAACCAAATGACTTGAGAATTAAGTCAGAGCAGACATGGAGGCCTTTATTGTTTAACTATGCTGATATAGTACAGTGCCACCACTTATGGCCCTCTACACACATTAGTCAACAACCTTTAACCACCACCGTGCACACTCACACACACTCACACTTGTAAATGTAAACTTTGCAGGCTGAAAGAGTAATACAAAAAGCAAAAGGAGTTGTACGCCAACAACGGGTTTCATCTTTTCAAAGTCCAAAGGAGGGGTACAACAAAAATGTTACAGTATCATTGTTGGAAACAATAATGTTCTCTTCAACACCTAAAGCTCCAATCAAAGTGTGAGAGTATGATTTTGTACGTTTGTCATAGGCAAATGGAGAATTTAATAATACAACTAACAATATCATAATCCTTTTCCCATAATCCTTTATTTTTGAAAAAGGCCTTAGGTGTCAGTTCCCTTGTTCTGTCACTAGGTGGCATGTCAGTCTTCCAGTTGTCACTTCAATACTGCATTACCTTTTAGCACGCACAAAGTACAAGGCATTAGTTTTAGGGTAGTACTTTACGTTCTGCTTTTTGTCCATTAGACCTCCAAAGATAATGAGCTCTCCCCTGCCCTGTACCACAGTGTGCAAACTGGTCTCTGGAGGTCCTGTCACTGCAGCAGGAGTCCCATTTCCATAAACTCGCCAGGACACCACAGCAGCAGATTTGGCCCGGGATACATCCAACACATACATCTGCATGGGCTTGCAGTTAAGTGACTGATAAAGAGGCTTGCCTACATTTAGGCTTTGAGGCGGGTGGTGGCCAAGCCGCCGTGCAATAGGTGGGATAGCATGTCCATCGGCTGCAGCAGCCTGCGGGGGGCTGTGGGAGGAGGGAGGAGTTCCTGGAGGACCAACTCCTCCACTGCTTCCTGGATTCTGATTCTGGAGCGAAGACGCAGAGGATGAAGGAGGCGCAGAGGAGGAGAGCACAGAAGACTTGTTTTTGACTGCCTCCAGCCCTCGCCGTAGAGCAGCGGGAGACACAGCCCCCGGGGGAGTGCGTGGGGACCCTGAAGGAGGGGTGTGCAGACCATTGGTAGTGGCCACCTCAGGGTGATGGGAGACAGAAGGAGGAGACTCCCATCCATAGTCTGTGGGGGCAGGTGGATGAAGGCGAAGGGGTGGAGATGAAGCCTGGGCAGGGCTGCTGCGTGGAGGTGGGGAGGCGCCGTTCAACAAAGGGGCGAGTGGGGGACTGTCTGGAGCTTGTAAAGGAGAGGCCTGTTGCGATGAAGAGGGACTTCCTTCTTTGGCACTTCCTCTGGCTGAAGGGCGAGGCCGCAGTGTACCCCAGCGGCCATTCACACAGGGAGCTTCTTCTACAGCTCCCAGGACCACCCCAGCCGCCCCACTGCGCACAGGAGACTGCGAGCGCAGTGAGGGAGGCTCAGGGCCCAGCGGGGCAGGTGTGGCACTTATGGGGGACGGGCGAGAGTTAAGACTTGGACTGAGAGGTGCACGGCCTGACGGAGCCTGGGAGAAAACCACCACACACTGGCCCACCTGGGGGGAACAGAGGAAAATCATTCAGACTGTGTTTAATAGCTTTGTTCACTGACAGTAACATAAGTGCCAATCGTACTTTACAAGCCGGGTGGCACCAAAGTTCAGGGGCACCATGGTCCTCATTTTCCACTTGAAGCTGTTGCCACCTCCATGGTGGTGTACCCATGTGGAGGAGCCAGGCATCTTTGAGAAGCTGAAGGAAAGGTGTCATGTAGTTATACTCACAAGAGAAATCACACACAATAATAACAAATAACAAAGACTTACTGCATTTGGACCACCACAGCCTCCCAAAATGAGCAATGTCTGATCATCAATCACAATCTAAAAAGACAAACAAAATCTATTTGAATCTTGTTTATAATATGATGTTGCTAAAACATTAGATGGATATTTACTTGGGACTGGCCTCCTCGTGGGTGTGGTGAAGATCCAGAGATGGGTGGCTTTGACCATGACCACTGCTCTAGATCCAAAACCCAAACTTCGTTACTCCTACAAAAACAAATCCAAACAATTATTATTTGCATCTCCGTGGTGCAATAAGATGTAGAATCAGGTCTTTTTACATTTGCCGAGCTCCTAAAGATCCTCCGAAAACCACCATTGTGTTTCCTATTACAGATGAAGAGTGGCCTGCCATAGGTGGAGGTCCATGCGTTGTTACTATACAGTTCCACCTGATACAAAGAGAGCACATTATTAAGTTGCAAAGATGAAAAGTCTGCTTTGTGGGGTAGGTTCCTCACCAGTTCTTTGAAGGAGAGTAGGTGTGGATTTCATCAAAGAAGCGTTCTGGCTGATGGAGTGGATATGGACTGGGTCGTGTCCATCCACCAAACAGGACGAGCAGATCTTTGTGCATTACTAAAGTAGCTCCAGCTTTAGGAGAAGGATATGACCCTGTAAAATGTAATTATTTAGTAATAACATCGACTCTCAGTAATCTCAGCATTTGTAACACATACAACCTGAAGCTAAAGGACGAATCCACTCTTTGCTGTTAAGATCAAGTCTCCATAAGTCGTTAAAGGCAGCGTTGCAGCTACTCTGGGTACAGCCCCCAAACACATACATGGATTGATTTGAGTCATAGTAGCAAGCACCTGCAAAAACAAAAATACAAGTGTCCATTAACTTTGTACATCCCCTCTCCTATGGGACCAATCATGTTTGTAATGTCCTGTGTAATAGAGAATCTGATCTGATATTGGGAAATGTGTCTATCCATATTATTGCTTCATTTCAGAGCATTTAAAATTGCGGTGTTCAATAACTATTTCTCAGCTATAATAGGTTTACGGAAAATCAATTCACCTGCAAAAGATATTCATTTAATACATATTTTATTTTTGTACTTACTGTGTGAAAAGCGTTGTGTGATTGGAGTTCCTGGATATGGGTATGTCCTACTTTCCCATTGGATATTGCCCTCCTGAACTGCCCTCAGAAAACCATGATAGCACTGATAAGCTACACCTATATTTGAAAAGGTGAAAACAATGATATAATAGATTAAAAAAATATATTTTTAGGTTGTATACTATGAACTTGTCAGCTAACTAAATGCATACCTTTAATGAGGCGGTACCACTGCTTACATACAAGTGCAGCAGTTTTTTGCTCTTGGTACGGTGATAAGAACGACAAAATATATTCCAGAACTTCCTCTGGTAACTCCAACATTGTCCTCCCGTCTCCTTTGGCAAAAGTGTCCATGTTCCCCACTTTTCTGTATGACCCAATGTTTTCCTCTGTTATCCCAGCAGGCTCAGTACCACTGTCCTCAGTATCCATGGCAACAAAGCATCCATCCTCATTGTCAGGAGAGCGGGACATTATTGTCTGCAAAGACAGGGGCAATATGCAAACACTGTTCACATTTCCATTACCGTTACATTAGTAGTTTTATTACAGTTAGTACTACAGTTCCCTGACACAACTACAGGAACGTAGTTGCAAATTGCAATTGTATAAATTCATCTTAATGTTTCAGTACTGTAGACAATCAAATATTAAAACATTTTATGGATAAGGACACTGCAAAGTTTCATCTTAAAATATGATAAAATGCACCATTTATTTATTGCAGCATGTTGTGCAACAATTATATTTTCAGACCATTGTATTAAAAGGGTGGTGCCCCTTCTAGAACAGCTGGTCCCGTGTCGTACCATCCCAATCTCACAATGTAATGTAATCAAGTGAAATGACATAATGCTATTGGGAATTAGCATCCTATGCTATCTGTCAATAATATAGCCTTTACTGTTGTCGCAACATGAGAATGATTTTTGAAAACGTCTAGTTTGAAGACAATCAGTGACTATTTTTTAATTGACGTTTAAATAGTTTGAAGCTGGACAGTCTATAATGCACGCGAGTTTGATACGAGCACGACAGCTAACGCTAGCTAGCACTAGGGGTCCTGTGGCTAACACAGTACCACAAATATTATTTTCTCTAGAAAGCTTACTTTAACAACACATGCACGCAAACGCATTTTGGAAAACGAAAATGTCCATCTTAAACCCTCCACCTGCTGACTCTGAGCCACAGAGCTGAAGGATGTGCATCCTTGTCCACTGCTGATAATCTGTGCTAACGTTGAGCAGGAGCTGTTAATTAGCTTTTCTTGTGTTAAAAGCTCAATCAGTATGTGACACAATTAATCCACATTATTCCATTGGTGTGACTCAGTTGGTAATACCTTTGCTTGTAACGTAGTCGTTTTATTTGCTCAGTCTCTCCTCTTCTGTCCAGTATCAGCTCCAGAATCTCTGCAGCAACCTCCAGACTGTCGCCATCTTTCGTTCCGTGAAGCTGCTCCTCCACCGCCCGCCTCTCAGCTTCAGCGACCCTCCGCTCTACCGCGGGTCCAGGGTGGGTCCCTCACACAGCAGGACGAGCGAGGGCCACTGGTAGCACATTAAAAGGTAACACTATTTTAAACCATAAAACTGTAAAATAAATACCGAGTTTGTTTTCTTACTATAAACATTAGCCCAACGTTAAACACAAAACATGAAAAGTTTTTTTGTTTTTTTTGTTTTTTTTAAATTCATGTAACATTTTAATGATTTTAGAGAACACTTAAATAAGTTGTTCACATGGATCTACAATGACCTACTACACACTTTTTTAAAAATGCATATTTTTTTGCTTTAATGATAGTGCAAGCAAATAGTTCATCCATTTAAACTGAAAAAACGATAATATATCCATGATTCCTACAGCCTTTTACTTTTTTTCTTCTATACCGGGGATCACGTGACGTCCAATTTAAAGCTACAGGACCAACTAAAGCGCTTCGAACGAGGATTTATCAGACAGGCTAGCCACCCGAACAAATTGACTTTTAAAGAAAGAAATGTGTGCAGCCGGTGATTAACTGTTACAATATACCATCCACAATTCACACAACTTTTGTCTAGCGTCACTGACATTTATTCATCGCATCACTGAAGGTAAATTTTCCAGTTGCTAAAGGGGCTAGCAGCTCACAGACCTGTTAAACATGGACGATGAAGATGTTGCGGATAGCTGGGAAGAGGCGGCGGACAGCGGGGTAAGCTCTTTACGTGATGTGGTTCACAGTTCAAAGCTTGTACTACCAACTAGTCAGTATACCTACACTGTAGACCTGTCTCTTCCATTTGCTAACGATTAGCTGGTTCTATAGTTAATACTGCTGTGCACCTTGGCCTTCTGTAACTTAGTTGTTATGGTCCACTGTCCTTGTGTTCATACTGATGTTTTGTTACTTATTTCATTTGTCTATAGGAAATAGAGAGAAGACTTGAGGCAAAACTCAAGATAAACCAGGAAGCAAAGTAAGGAAGTTCAATTTAGTAGTGACAAAGTGTATTTCTTAACATTTTTTTTCACTCTTGCAGGAAAGCTACTTCAAGGAGTTCTCCAATGCGAACTGCGATTGTGATTCAGGATGACTCGCTCCCTGCAGCACCACCACCACAAATTAGGATTTTAAAGCGTCCGACAAATAATGGCACAGCTAGCAGCTCTGCATCCTCTTCACGTCCTCAGCAGACAAAAACTTTAGCCCAACGAGAGGCAGAGTATGCCGAAGCTCGAAGAAGGATTTTGGGCAGTGCTTCATCAGAGGAATTGCCTCAGGAAAATTCCTGCCAGGACAGGTAAAATAATAATGCTTTTGACAATCTCCTAAAGTTTAAATGTTGTAATAGAAAATGAGTAACCTTTGCCATTTTAGGCCCGCTCGTTTGAATGTGCAACAGCAATCAGAACCCGCTCGACCAAACAATCACATTATTCGGCAGCCCACTGGTCCAGATGGTACAACAGGCTTTCGCCTTTGCAGATAAGGGAGCTCTCCATAAGGAGTTGACAGTTCCTGTGAGCTCTTTAAGGGTGGCAGAGGGGTGTGGTACTGCAGAATGGACAAATAACTTCAGAGACATGAATGGATTGTGTAAAGTCTGAGTGTCCACACCTCTCACTGGCTCTGGGCCCTGTTCTCTAGAGGGTCTTCAGAGATCAGCTGACTGCTTGGACCCTTCACGTGCCACTGTGACCTCCTCACACTGTGATTAGTTCAGTAAACCAAGAGGTGCCCTAGGACCAGATCAGAGCACGGTGCATCTTTCTTCGAAGGAAGAAGAGGAAAAGTACCATTTCCTGAAAACATAAAGAAGAGTGGAGCTGTCTTGTAGTCTATGTGCTACAAGATGATGGGGATCAGATAAAAGTGTTAACATGTGGAGTTATGAACTTCATGGCTAATACAGGTATAATCAGTTAAAAAGGATGTTTTTAAAAGAACTCCTAGATCGCTGAGGTTGACCCAAACGTGGCTGCTCCACAGCTCGTAAAGGCCCCGATATAGTGGAACATGGGCAGTGGCCAAAGATGACAGGAGGACAAGCTGTTCGTAAATCCTGGCTTCTATAAGCAATAATTAACTCATTAATTTTATTCATTTTGTTGTTTTTTTCAGGATCATTCTAACATTTTGGGTACGTCACTGTCCTTGTATTTTATGTTTTAAATGCAGTATGTCTGACTCTAAATATTTGATCCCTTTAGGCGCGATGCATCAGATTTGCTAGAATATTAACATAACCCATGTCCTTTAAGAGTCAAGGCAGATGTCTTCTAGCTTGATCTTTGCTGAGGGGTGCCTTATAAATCTGTCCATTGTAGATTATAAATAGTGGCCCATTAGACATCCCATGTACTTTTCAAGAGTATTCAGCAAACAAGTGTATAGACGAGTGTGCCAGTTATCCTTCAATTTTGGAGATCTCGACATGCCATTACGATATTAATTGACATGATTGTATTAAACTATTGTCTTGGTTCAACATACAACTACCCTTTAATAAATTTGCTAACAAAAACTTAAACTGAAGTTGATTTACCACGCACAACTTGCCTCGTAGTCTGTGGAACTTCCTCGCCAGTTGGGGCGCTGTCGGGACCAGGCAGAGCGTCGGCTTCAGCTCCAGGCGAGGTGATATAAAATCGGAAGTTGTTTTTAGTTGTTAAAACTTCATAAAATGGCAGAGGACAGCAGTTATGAGTCTATTCTATGCGTGAAGCCCGAAGTTCATGTTTATCGCATCCCACCGAGGGCTTCTAATCGCGGATATCGGTAAGACGCATGAATAAACTACTAAAAATACTGAAACATAAGAGTGACGGTGACAAGTACGCTGTCAGCTAATTCAACAGGCAGCCTCCTATTATCCAACTTCTCTGAGTTTATAACGAGTACTACTACTGGGCCAGTCAAGGCAGATTACTGCTCGTCATATCAAGTATTGGACAGAACCGTTTTAGGCTACATTTTTTTATTTCGATATTTGGGGACATCATGTGATAAAGAGAGGGGCTGGTCAATGCGCTTACTGTGGGTTCAGGTGCCAGATGGCCCCAGCCTATGTCACTGGCTGGTCTTGTTTGTGGAAATAAAAATAAATAAAACCTCATTATTTTGGCATAAAGTTGTTTAATAAAGCTACAAAAATACAAGCTTTTAAAAGTTTTATATATTTTGAATGTTGTCATTTATACAGTCAGACTGTACATTGTTTTTGGGGAAGGCTCCTTTAGTCTACTGTAGAATTTCACTTCCTCCTTTTTGAAAAGTTGTTTTGTGATTCCTGACCACATTCACTGCTTCACCTACTTCACCGCAGTGCTGTATGAGTAATGTCTGCTTCTCCAGGGCTGCAGACTGGAAACTAGATGAACCTGCATGGAGTGGAAGGATGAAAATTACAGCAAAGGGCAAAATGGCTTTCATCAAACTAGAGGACAAGAACACAGGTAAAGAAAGTAATCTATTTTATTATATATTATTTACCTCTGTGCGTTCTGGATAGGTTTAAAGTACTGGCTACTCAGAGCACAATGGAAATGAGTTTAGCTCAACAATTACCCAACCCTACAAAATCTTGATAAAAGTGTATAGAAGGTACTCCTGAACAAGAATGTATGAGGTTCAACAAAAACATCAGCTATATAGCCTTATAATTTTAAAGCTCTCCAATTTGACATTTGTTGTTTAAGTAATAATTAGATAGGCTGTGTTGTTCCAGATCTAACATATTGTTTATATTGCCTCTGGTCTATGTGTGTGGTAAACAGGAGAGCTGTTTGCACAAGCGCCAGTTGAGCAGTATCCAGGTGTTGCAGTTGAAGCTGTGACAGACTCAAGCAGATATTTTGTGGTCCGGATAGATGATGGAAATGGTGAGAATGACATTTTTGTGCCAAGCATCAAATTCAAGTCAAAGTTATTGCAGGACTTGCTGACAATTTTGATATATCTTTCAAGGGCGTCATGCTTTTATTGGAGTGGGTTTTGCTGATAGAGGAGATTCCTTTGACTTCAATGTTGCATTACAAGACCATTTTAAGTAAGTTTTCTCTATTACTTAGTATCTAATGTGTAACATTACCTCATTTGCACAGTGCAAGGTAAAACGGTACAGATTTAGTGTAAAAAGACTTATTGTGGATTCCTGAGTTGAATTGAATAATTTAATTGTTTCAGCTTAATTTGTGTGTCTGTTTTCAAAGATGGGTGAAACAAGAAGGTGAACTTGCAAAACTAGAAGCCTCCCAAAGTAATGCACCAAAGCTTGATTTGGGATTTAAAGAAGGACAGACGATTAAGATCAGCATTGGGGTGAGCATGCAGTAATTTTAGTCATAGTAATTAATAAAATCAATAATATGTACTCAATAGCAGTCTTTGTGACAGAACATAAAGAAAAAGGATGCAGGTGCAGCCAAACCTCGACCTGCGGGTGGGGGTCTCTTGCCCCCTCCACCTGGAGCCAAAGTTGGAGGAGGCATCATCCCACCTCCTGTGGGTCAGCACACTGCTCCAGCTGTCCAGACAAACACCGGTAATTACAACTCCCTATACACGATTTCGAACCATGAGTGAGGAACATTGCTCATTGAATATTGAATATTTGATGTTAAATTGGTATATTGAATATTTTCCTGAACTAGAAGATATAAAAGATACAGGGTCCTTAACATGACAACTATCAAGTATTCTCTCAATGAATCTTTAATTTTAACAGATCAATGATGATTATAAGTTTCACCATAGTCTCATTACTTTTTTACATTTGGCAGGTAAAAATAGCACAAAATAAAGTCATCATGTCTATTATCCAGCCCAAATAAGACTAATAAGAGGAAGAAGATTAATGTATACACTTGCTATGTTCATGTGCACACCAAAATCAGATTATTATCTGATTTCTGGACATTTAAAATTATTTAAATGACATGTAAACCACAAAATCTGATGTAAGTGATCAGAGGGTCTATGATCAGAAAGAAATCAGATGTTTTTGCTATTTACGATGTTTCTTCAGCCACTCTTCTAGACTTTGGTTCCCCTGTCTCCAATGCACCTCAGGCCAGCTCAGACCTTTGGGGAGATTTCACATCTGCAGGCTCCAAGTAAAACATATATTATTATTTTATTATCTTTATTTTCTTGCTCCATCATCACACTCTTCTTTTCTCCTCTCCAGCTCCAATAAAGACCCTGTTCAGTCTGGATGGGTGCAGTTTAGCTGAGCCCTGATACAAATACATGCACACACTCGGGCTCCATACATTCCTAGGACAAGGCAACTGAGGAAACTGGACATGCACTTGTTTGTATCAAAACACTCACAACAAACTGCTGAACAATACATAAAAATGTACAGATTTTTTTTTACATATCCCATATTAACACTTTGGCTGGTCTGTTTTTAGTAATATGATGACCTGTCCAATTTCTAATGTTTGAAGGGAATCAGTGTGTAGTTTAATTTAAGCGAAAATCAGTTTTGTTTTGTTTTTCATCTTTGTCTCTGTCACAGCTCAGTAGTGCTTTTATTACATAGTCATTTTATTCTTTTAGGGCAGATGTACAATTACTGTTGCAACAGTGAAAGTTGCAACTTGTATTGATAGTCTATTTTTTGAAGATTATGCAAAACTGAGAATGTATTTCTCAAACTCACCAAATCACAGTCAAATACTAAAATATTTTGTTGGAAATCTAGGAAATGTTAGGCCTTACCTATCTATTTGTATTTGTCTACATTGATCAAATGTGTTCTTTTCATTTTGTTTTTGTGACTTTTACCAAATTGAAGTGTCTTTTGAGAACAATCAATTAAGTGCCTTTCAAGACAACTCTAAGGAAATTATACAATTTTCACATGTTTTCTTGTAAATAAACAATATATTTCAGTAAACTGTTTTGTCTTGTGGACTGCCTTTGTATTGTTTTTGTGTTGTTACTTTCTGTAAGCATAATCAGGACAACTTCAGTATTGTAACATAAGTAGATGAAGAAGTCACTATCACTAATGTATTGTATTACATACATTTTACCAGACTGTTATTCCCTCTATGCACTCTTATTATTGCAGTCTTATTACTTTGTCACACAACTGATCGCGTATTTAATGCCATACAGTTGTGCTCTGAGTACACCCAGATATCTCCTGCACTTAACCCTTTGTTGGGTATCCATTGACTATGATAAACAAACGTCACTGAGACAACGTAATGCCAATCTGCAAGTAAAGCGGATTAGGGGAAAGATTTTGAGTTAATATTTATTGGCCATATAATAAGCATTCCTTATCCTTGAATATGGTATGGATGTTTTCCAAGTCTAATGTTGGGAATGCCCTACTTTCATGGTGCATATCAGATTATTTGTCCAGATAGGACTGTCCATTACTTCTTGATCCTCCTACTGTAAACTGGAGCTAGCTTCTGTGTTTGAATCTGAAGTCCCTCCCCGGAAAAAGCATGGGGGAGCTCGGAGAAGTTGACCCTACTCCGAGCCGCTGGTGAAGGGTCTGCAACTACGACTGTTATTTGAATTTGACAAACACCGTTTGACTGATGGATACAAGAGAGGCAGTCGTACAACGGGACCAAAATTTAAGGTGAGCTCAGAAATGAAAAGGAAGTGCATCATTTCGATGCGTTTGCTATGATTACCACTTTTAGTCTATGCGTAAATCTCGGTTCTTTTCTGGCTATGTTAAGGATTCCCTGCGCTGCGACAAAATACAGTTTACCACCTGTTCTATTGCGGGCATGTATATCTACCATTTTG
Organism: Periophthalmodon schlosseri; assembly: GCA_000787095.1. NCBI lineage: Eukaryota > Metazoa > Chordata > Actinopteri > Gobiiformes > Gobiidae > Periophthalmodon > Periophthalmodon schlosseri. Next base: position 17,790 of record JACM01048979.1, read on the forward strand.
TTCCTATATTTGGATGTTTGCAGTGAATGATGCTAGGCTAACACAAGCTTGGTAGACTTCTCCCTTCTCCTCATCCTCTTCCTCCTCCTGCCGCCTCCACTCGCTGACGCTGACGGTTTCAGAAGTTGGGCACGTCTTATTAGGATGCATAAAACAGATGCTCGCTTAGCTGCTGTTGTTCTGCAGAATTTAATAGATAGGAAAAAAGTCCATTCAGAGTTCTTTGATTTATGGTGTATTACAGGAGCAACAAGTGTGAGTATACTCGCCACTGGAATGCCATTGGTTGGTTGCGTCCTAGAGTTTTGGTGAGTTGTAGTCTGGGTGGGTGGGCGTTAGTTAAGACTGGGGGTTTGCGCTTCTTCAGTCTGTCCGTAACTATGGCAATCAAACACAACTTTAACTCTTGCAACATACCACTTTTTAATCAGATTTATCTACGCGTGCATTTCACTGCACAGCCAGGTATAACTGAGATAACCTAGTTTACTAGTATTGTAAAATTTATGAATTAATTATAAATAAATATCCTACTTTGGACCTCTTTGCCCAAATTATAATAATAGCCTATAAACACATTTCTATAAGTTACATTTTACTGTAGTCTACCCGTATAATTCAACCATAATTAATTACTAAACATAATTTGCTATAGTAAACAACAGTTGATCCAGACTTCCTTTCTTACTCCCCCTACTCCCCTTAGTAGCAGTGTTGTGTGTCACCTCTCTATGCAGATAGTAAGAGTGTGAGTGAGGTGGAGGAGGGCTGCGCTTTATAAAACCTGCTAATCCTGCTGCTGTCCTCAATCTGTGCCTTTCTGGGAGCAAAGAGGCAAGCGGCACACGCACGCCCCTTTAACTTTACGCACCCCGACTCCTATGAAGGCCATGGGAACTGACCTTTTTACCCAATTTTCTTTGAATAAGCGATGCTGTTTTTAAACTTTTGACTACTTGGTTTCACTTGGAGTTAATCCTACTCTGTGGGGGATTTGTCAGTCTGCTGGCGTTGCAATGAGCACCAAGGAAAATACGGCTACTCCAGACAGCGACTCTAACAAACTGGAGTCTGTCATTCAGGTAAGCTTTAGGCTACCAGTTAGTAATTTGTGACAATTATTTCTCATTTGGACATCTGCACTTAGGCTTCTGTATGTATGCATTATGTGCGTAATAGTTTTCATTACGCAGCGCCTGTGGGGCGACTGCTGTGGTACCTGCTCCTGTGGGACATCATAATCACCCATTTACCATCATACTATTGTCGTGTGGTTGTCAGTAGTGATGAGCTTTGGTGTTCGTGGGCTTAATGTATGCCATCATAAAGTGACATTTACACATTGCTTAAACCTATATATTACAAATACAACCTCATCATATTATCAGTTATCAGACTTGTTTTTGTTTATTTTTTATTTGTGATTCAGAAACTGGAAGAGAGTGTTTTGTCTGAGGAGAAGCTGACTGTGAGGGGCCCTTCACCAGATGCCCCTCTAACAGGTCTTCCAGCTAGAGTCAGAGAGATTGTCACTAAGAACCTCAGCGATAACAGTATATGCACTTATACAGCTATGTCATATTCATTGCATTAATCATAGCATACTAATAACTAAATAAATTTGTATTTCCTCCCAGCACCAGGAGCCATGTCTTCAGTTATGTCACTACAGGAGGAGAATCGTGTGCTTCAAGGAGAACTGTCGAAACTTGAGGATCTACTTGCTCATAGCAGAGCCGACCGGGACGAACTTGCCATCAAGTACAGCGCAATCAGTGAGAGGGTGAGCTACAAATCAGAAAATAATTTGACTTAAAGCTATGTTTTATTGGTTATTTTGACTATAGAGCAGCATGATTGACACTTCTCCCTATGGAAATAGTAAAAACACAGTCCACTTTTACTATTTGACTGTTTTTGTGCTCCGTCTTTGTCTGAGATTTGCTGGTTTCCACGGCGATATGAAGTGGAATGGAACTGAAGTGGACTGTTGCCATAGCATCTGTCTCCCATGGTGACTGTAAACAGGGGCTTCAGAGGGGGGCTGAGGAAGGGTCTAGTGCATTGCCACTGTAGCTGTCCCACTGGAAGAAATCTGTTGAAATCAATTGTTATCATTACTTTTATCTATTACCTTTTACCATTTTCAAATCAATGCTATGCCAGGCCAGGCAGGGCCTGTTTTAACAGTTAACAAGATAACTCTTGTTTTTGCTTAGGACTTGGATAAGAACACCGTTAGTACACATAAAGGACTTAAGTTGGGGGGTAGGTTTAGTTTAAAGGTGTACTATGTAACTTCTCTGGTGAGGGGTCCATAACCTGCTTGTCATCATGGAGATATTATTGCTTTGCCTGCAAAGTCCCACAGTATGGCATTCAACTTATCTACCTTGCATTTATTAAACTGCAGAAGCTTTATTGCTCAAAACATACCTTGAAAAACATGCCATTTCGCTGTGAACAGGCTCCCCTCTCTACAGATCTGGCTTGGTGGAGTCATTTGTTTTGGAGAAAGATAAGTTCAATGCTATGGATACAAGCAGGTAGGGTAGTGTGATTTAGCAAAAAAATGAAAAATTAATATCACAGTTTTGTTGGAGATGTCTGTGTAATCCCTCAGTCGTCCAGGTCTGATCCATAGCAAAAGACGTAGAAGTTTAAATCTGTCAACTGGACAAATCGTTTTGTTGGAGGCATATCACTTTTTCAATTTTATCACGATTCATGTACACTGTGTATTTTCTTTTGCCTTAAAGAGGTAAATAAAGTCATCTTCTTCTGAAAGTTCACACTGCACTGTGATTGGTTAACTGCTATAAACTCATTGTAATGCCGCATTGTCTCTTAATGCTTCCCTCAAACACACAGCTTGAGCAGACGTTGCGGTTTGACTCCAGTGATGGGGAGCAGACCTCAGAGTCCAGGAGCCTGGTCCAGCAGAACGTGGATCTGCGCAGACGACTAGACGAGGAACAGGCTTCGTACAAACGCAAACTCACTGCCTACCAGGAGGGGCAGCAGAGGCAGGCGCAGCTGGTTCAGAAACTACAAGCAAAGGTATGTGTTTATTTATGTAATTATAATGTGCAGAGAAATTAAATATTACTGTGTTTGTTGTGGCTGTCTAGGTCCTTCAGTACAAAAAGAGGTGTGGGGATCTGGAGCAGGTGTTGCAAGAAAAAAACTCAGATCTTGAAAAGCGCAAACTGAGTGTAAGTAATTCTCATAGTATAGGTTTACATAGGTTTATAAAAAAAAAAAAACATGCATAGACAAAACTAGTTTAAATAATTGAAAATTCTTATTAATTAAAGCAACATCATGTCACCTGCATGATTCCATGGAAATAGAGATCTCAAACCATACTTTGAAATATTTTCCATAGAAATAGATATGTTTTATGCCATATGGTGGAACATTTTATCCAGCAATAAAATCCATGGCAACTGGCAGGCCCCTTAGTTAGGTTTGTAGAGATGCAAGCCAGCTCATAGTAATGATACATGTTTTTCTATCTTTTTACTGCAATGAAAACATCCATAATGACAATATGTTTTTATATTAGCCTATTTTGGCTAAAAAGTTATGTGTTGGGGCTTATTATATAATAGTTTAATTTGATTTACTTTGCAGAATGACAGTGAAACATCAAATGGCCACAATCAAGATGAGTCAAACAACAACTTGGAAGAAGTATTAATCCGTCTAGAGGAAGAACAACAAAGGTGGTGTTGTAAAAAAAAATACACTTCCTGTTGTTTAATGAACATGCTTTACTCAGATACATTGTTTTTGTGTTTAGGAGCAGTAGTCTCTCTGCTGTAAATGCCATGCTGAGGGAGCAGTTGGAGCAGGCCAGTTTGGCAAATGAGGCCCTAAGCCAAGACATTCGCAGACTGACTGTGGACTGGACCAAAGCCAGAGAAGAGCTGGAGCAAAGAGAGGCTGACTGGAGGAGAGAGGAGGAGGTGTGGGGTAATTTTTTAAATGGGACGTGTCACCTTTTGCCGAGTAATTTTTTTGTTGTTTTATCAATTGCTTTTTTCTGTTCAGTCTTTCCAAAATTATTTCAGCAGTGAGCACAGTCGGCTGCTCATGTTGTGGAGGCAGGTGGTCTGGTTCAGGAGGCACATCTGTGAAATGAAGACCTTAACTGAAAGGTACTAAACTGTTATGCCTTTGAATATGAACAAGAATATCCTTTAGACTAGTGGTTCTCAAACTTTTAAGTAACACTTTTTCGTGTACCACCATCTTAACCTGGACTATACAAGGCTTACATTAAGGTTAAACATTGTCTAAAATGAGACTAAATCATGAATAAGGTAGTTCTAAATAATGTTTAACTCTAAAAAAGGACAAAAAATACATTTGTATCTAAATAAACTGTTTTCATCACCATTTGCCAAAAATAAGGTAAACAAAAACATGAGTAGAGGACAAGGACATGACATTAGATTAGTTCCTCTCAGTAATGCCTAAACTTTAAAGTAGGTATTAGCTTGCCACCACAGAGTATGGAGTGAATGGATATGGTAAAGTAACTTTGAGTGTCTGTAAAAGTGGCATATACTAAAACATTATTTTTCATTATTATGTGGCCTAGTGAGCCAGCCATACTTTCATTTCAAATGCAGGAGGAACGTGTAGTCTTGGCTGGCCAGCCTACAGAGCATTAGCATGCCATGGTTTATGATGTTTGTTTCTGCCTGATCGTCATCTTTCAGAGACTTGTCAGGTATGCGTAATGAGCTGTCGCGCATGTCCCACACGGCCCAGCTATCCTGTGCGGGTCTGTCTGCATCCCTGGTCAGTCAAGAGGGAGGGGTGACCCTGGCTTTAGAGAGAGAGAGGGGATTGAGGCTTCAGCTGGAGCAGCAGCTCAGAGAGAAGGTCACGAAGGCAATGAACCTGCAGACAAGGACTGACACAGAGAGGATTGAACTCAACATCAGGTACATGAGCTGCACAGTTAATTACATAATTACACCTGATGTCATTGCATGTTTTGGTGGTTGGTGGGGATTTAACAATATCCAAATCTTGCATAAGTCTATGAAGCTATAACTGCTGCCATATACCAAAGGATTGAGATTATTATTATTGTGAGACTACAAAATCACAAAGTCATGGTTATTATTATATCTTTAGTGGTCACGCTGCAGCACATATTTGAGGCATCTTGTCCACTTTGTCAATATCCTTTCCTGCTCTGTTAGTTAATTAATGCTTACTACTATGGTCAGGGTATGTAGTAGTATTATATCAATCTTACTGATAGCCTTTGGGCACGAGCCTGCATATTGTATGTGTGTATTTTAGTTAAAAATGTTTAAACTCCATAAAAATACCTATTCTTTCTGAAACTGACGGCTATTTGTTAGGTTGTCTGAATCTGTTCGAGAGGGAGAGAGGCTCAGGAGCCAAATGGATGAAAAAGAAAGAGAAATTGCAGTGCTGACAAGAAGACTTGAGGTAACATTAAACTTGTTTTACTATCACTCATTCCAAATCATTGTAACCTGTTGCACTGTGTCACAGGAGCAGACTGGTTCAGGTGAGACTGAGCTACAGACAATGAGGACACACACTGAAATACTGGTCGACACACTGAGAGACATTGCTCAGGTATTTATTTACATGCAAAATGTATTATTATTGTGATTTTAAACACAATATCCATAGCTTTAAGACTGGCCTGGCAAGTTTGTGGAGCCATTCCCTAACAAATAATAGGGTTCAACATTTGTGGGAGCTACTTTTGTATATCTCTCTCAAAAATATACCTGTAGGTTGCAATCACGTTCTATAAATTAATATGATAATGTCATAATTTCCAATTGAGGGCAGGGGCCTGTATAACTCCATAGGAGATTTACTGTTTGGGGAGAATATTATTTAACCTATATACTCCCCTCTCCTCCAGGTTGTACTGACAGATGGGGAGTCCTCCTCAGAAGCTGACCAGGACCCAGGGGCCCCTCTCCTGGCTCTGGTCCACAGACCCTCAGCCTCTCGTCGATCGTCCACTCCATTGCGTCTCTCCTCTGGGACGCTCTTGCCTGAAGGGGTGCTCTGTGCCCTGCGCTCTGCAATCACCAACAGACAACTACAGCTGCAGGTGATACTTGTGTACATTTCCTCATTCTGTCAGTGTGAACAACACATTATTTTAATGCTAAAGTTTAGGAAAGCCAATGTTCAGTTATTTTACAGTAAATATTCAGTTCCTAGAATAGACTAAACACTTACCAAGTTAAGTCCTTGACAAATAACATTCAATACAAATTCAGTGAGAATCAATACAGCATAAGGAAAGATACTATATTGTATATAATGCATTTAGTCAGGTAGTCTTGTCTACAATGTGCAAGGTTTAATGTTTCAAACACTAACTTTGTCTTTGAAGGATTTCCGTGGGCGACTGCAGTCCGCCCAGTCTTCGATTCAGCAGCTACGAAAGCAGCTCTCAGAGTCTGATACAGCTAAAAAAGATCTGGAGCAGAAGAGCCAGGTGCTGCAACGAGAACGGGACAGTGCTCAGAAAGAGAGGGAGGCTGTGCAGAGGGAGAGGGACAGAGTCAAACAAGAGAGAGACATTTTGGCCAGGTAGGCACTTCAAGAAACATGGGGATTCTAAAAG
>JACM01000059.1:0-37098 GCA_000787095.1 Periophthalmodon schlosseri
TCGCTATGGAGAAAAGCAGTTGAAGCCTCCAAGCCAAGTAAAGGCTGGACTACAAACAAACATGTGATTAAATAAGTGCAAAAGAGACATTCCAGGCAAATAGCATCGCCATGGAGACAAGCAGGTGGCAAAGCCCAAACCAGAAATGTTACACAGTGCATCTTTATCTGTCCTCTATCTGCATTCTGTACATTGTGTCTGTTTAGGTTTCATGTCTCATGTTCCACTTCAGTCACAGAGTTTGTGAATTCTAATATATCAGAAATTATAACAAAGCACAACGTCTCATATTCCTCTTGTCTACTTCAAGTCCTGGTTTAGTCCTGGTTAAGACCTGGTTTAGACATGGTTTAGACCTGGTTTAGACATGGTTTAGACATGGTTTATACCTGGTTCAGACCGGATACAGTCCTGGTTTGGTGAAGGTTCTAACCTGTTTTAGCTCTGTCTGGTTTAAACCTGATTCAGACTTGGATTAGATCTCGTTTACACCTGGTTTAGACCTGGTTTAGACCTGGTTTAATCTTGGTTTAGACCTGGTTTAATCTTGGTTTAGACCTGGTTTAATTCTGGTTAGGACCAGGTTTAGACATAGTTCAGACCTAGTTTAGGCTGGTCTGGTTCAGACTGGGTATAGTCTTGGTTTGGTGAAGGTTCTAACCTGTTTTAGCTCTGTCTGGTTTAAACCTGATTCAGACTTGGATTAGATCTCGTTTACACCTGGTTTAGACCTGGTTTTATCCTGGTTTAAACCTGGTTTAATCCCGGTTACAACCTGGTTTAGACCTGGTTTAGACCCGGTTCTGTGCTGTAAATATCTGCATGTTGAGTTTCTGTGGTGGGTGCTTTTTGTACAGAAATAATAATAAAGATACATTTGGCTTGATTCTTCTTGTCTTTTATTTCTGATGTGCTTTTTACATGGGGTTATTTCAACAGTGGAAAATACAGACTGAGTTCACAAACGACTGAGGTGATGAAGAGTTCACTGATGGGCATTCAGGTGTTTAGACCCAGGCAGGTCAAGAGATTAATGATCTATGAGGGAGGTAGACACTGCTGAAGAGAAGGAGAGGCTGAGGAGGTTGCTGCTTCTGCTGCTGCGGAGGAGGGGATGGCAAGAAACTGAAGGGCGGGAGAGATGATTGGTTTAGAGGCAAATTAGCTAGTACCTCATAGGTAACAGGAGGTGGAGACAAGGACAAAATGCAATCTTCCTGGTCAGGAGTACCTAGGAGTACCCGAACCCTTCAATCAATAAATATCACTGTATTTACCCCTAAGGGGCAGTTTAAGCACACTGAACAGTAAAACACAATAATAATAGAACAGCTCAAACAAAAGTCTCAGTGCAGCTCAACAGGTGGGGTCATCAGATCCAGAGTCAGGGCAGTTTGAGGGGAGTAAAAACCCTGAGGACAAAAGCATCTCCTAAGCCTCTCTCTTTGCTCTGTTGTTTTGGTCAGTGATGAGACAGGACATTGCCTCTGGAACGTCTTCTGCCATATTTGGTGTAAAAAGTCTAGCATCGCTAGCTCCATGCAGGGTCGCCAGGGATACAGGAAAAACAAACTGCTCAAATCACACAATCCAATGGTCATGCTGCACTTCTTAGTTGGTCAAAATCCCAAAATGTTAAGTTAAAAATTTAAGAAAAAAATGAAAACATTTAAAAACTGCTCAGTGTACAAGCCAGTCAGCCACAAGAGCAGCCAACCACAACCATGGCAACCACAGGCCTTTCTCCAGATGTGAGTTGTATCACACCTCACTGTGGGGGTTATAGTGCATGTTTAGGTTGATGTGAGGAACTGTAATCTACCAGACACAGGGAGAACATGGTTTAGTCCTGGTTTAGGTCTGGTTTAGTCTTGGTTTAGTCCTAGTTTAGTCCTGGATTAGTCCTGGTTTAGTTCTGTGTTATGGTGTACTTTGTAAGCTGCCTCATATATCTGTATGCAGTGAGAGGTGGGGGGTATTCAGGGGGGTCGAGGGCCTTGTGGAGGCTCTGGTTCAGGGACATTAGCTCAGAGCTCCGTCAGCAGCACAGAGCAGAGAGCGAGGAGAAGACATCTGGAGTAACATCTGCTGCTCACAGGGCTCTGCTTCTGCCATAAGCACCAACTACTACTACTACTACTACTATTACTACAGTATCCACACACATACACACACATACACACTGCATTCTATAGCACACATTTCAAACATATCTTCAGACAGTGCTAGAAGCTGATTGGTTAACAGGAGATGGGACTGGAATCTGATTGGTTGATGGGGAATATGAGACAAACATGTTTTCATTAAGGCATCATTAGGACGAGACTCTGCAGGTGAAGAGGAAAAAATATGACATTTAGGGGCATCAATCTGAAACTCTTTAGTTCTGTAGTTTACTGACATACATGTAGAAACATGTCATGTAAAGTTTTGAAACAGTTAATGTTTTCATATAAAAATAAGACATTTTTTGTCCCCTGTCAGGTGCGCCCCTGTCAGGTTGCCCCTTGGCAGATGAAGTACAGCGTAGTCTGAGGAGATGTCTTTGTATAAATCTAAAGTTTCCTAAAGGTGAGAATGTGAGCGACAGTCTGAAAATGAGCCGTTAGATCTGCCTGTGATCGCACCTGTCAGCGCACCTGTCAAAACACCTGCTCATCCAGATATGTCAGGATTCTTTCAATATTCAAACATTTGCAAACACACATTTTACTGTAAATGAGCGATATCTTCAGGAGTTAAAGTACTTCAGAACTTATACTAGTGTGAAGCTGTACATTTGAATACTTTTGGCTTCCCTTCGTTTGGCCCTGATCTGCTTGTAGCATTTAGTCGTGGTTTAGTTCTGGTTTTGGTCCTAGTTCAATCTAGGACCAAAACCAAAACAAAGTTTGGCTGTAGATACAATCTTGGTTTAGTCTTGTTAAATCCTGGTTTAGTCTTGATTTAGTCCTATTTTAATCTGGGGTTAGTCTGGGGTTAAGACCTGTTTTAGTCCATTTTCAGACTTGGTTTAGACCTCATCTAGTCCTGGTTGAGTCCGCAGTTTTATTTGCGGTCCTGCAGAATGGACTTGTGTCTTAATGGCGTCTTAATGAGAACATGTGTTGGACAAACTAATGTGAAATTAAAACACGTCTGTCTCATATTTTCAACACGTTCCATCAGCCAAACAGACCCAAAACCACCTGGAAGGGCTCCAAACTGGGCTGGCCTTTGGAAAGTAGTCTGGTCTGGTTTGGTCTGGTTTGGTCTTTGCTTCCGCTTTTGTGATCAGGCCCAGGCCACCGGTGGTTCAGAGACTGAACTAATCACAGAGCAGGATGATAGATAGCCAAAGGTGAAGTGTCTAAATGAACCAAAACAAACACAGACGGACGTACTTCAGCCAGTTTGAACAGAAATACAATTTTATTTTTTTAATGTCCTGAGGGAAGTGTTTTGTGCATTTGTGCAGGGAAAGATGTAGGTCCTCTTCTCTCAACTGCATTCACACATTTGATTTCTGGTTTGTTCCGCTGTTACGATCCTTTGACCAATCAGCTTGGAGTAATTGTCATGACGTTCTGCCCTTTTCCTGATTGGTTCACATCAAGATGGCTTCTGACAAGTTAGCTACAGATACAATACAAACTTTTTTTCTAGTTTTTGAGTCTATATACCAGATTTTTATTATTTAATGTTTTGTTCTTCAAATTCAAATTATAAATCAGATGTCCAGTTAATCATACATTTACTCTTACTTGAGTAATATTTTCTGCAAATACTTTTCTTGGACCACTACTTTGTACTTTTACATGAATACTATAGTTTTGAAGTAACTGTATTTTTACTTGAGACTATTTCAAGCTACTTAACCCACCTCTTATAATTTCACCATTTCAATTACTATCAATACCATTTGAAAAAAAATGTTAGTTTTATGTTTTATTTTGAAATCCCATGAGCTGGTGATGTCATTTCCTCTGCTCGTACATACATGTGTGGGTTATGGCGCTGGTACGTATTCTAGTGATGTGACGTTTGTGAGTCGGCTCTTTTGACCGATTCCTTAATGTGAGTTTGGAACCGGATTTAAATTTTTAAAAGAATCAAATCTTTTTCTTTATAATATTTATGCATTTTTATACTTTTATTAGTATAAAGTATTAGTATTAGTGAACCAACACAAGAATCAGCTCAGAAGCAGAGCGACACGAGTGAGAGCTTTGTACAGAAAAAATAAAATAAAAAAGCATTTGGCATAATAACAATTCGGGTTTAATTATTATTATTGCAATGCAACGTTTTATTTAGCTTATGCATCATATCAAAGAGCAAACACTCTCCCCGTCTCAGCTTGAATCATTTTAAACACATCTGAGCCTTGGTCGTTTCTCTCTGTGATTAGTTTGTTGTTGAGATGAGTTCTCACATTGGCTTCTGTCATATAAATAAATAGTAAAAGAGCCAGTCTTTTGAACGGCTCTTTGAAGTGAACAGATCCAAAACATACACGTGCTACTGCTCGGACACAGATGCATAGATTTTAGTGCTCTTACTAGTGATGAGACTTTCGGCTCTTTTATGGGATCCGAATCTTTTGCATTTGTTCATTTTCAAAGAGTCGTTCAAAACTCTTTGGCTTCTGTCATATGAATAAATACAATGTGAGAATTCCTTTGAGCAACAAACTAATCACAGAGCAAAACTTCCAAAGCTAAGATTTGTTTAAACTGGTTCAAACTGAAAGTGGGAGAGTGTTTACTCTTTGAAATGATGTATAATCTCAATAATAATAATTAAAAAAACAGACTTCTTTGGGAACTTTGATATTTGACTCTTCATAGGGGCTTCTGAACTGCTCTTAGTCTGACCCGTCTCCCAGGACCTGTTTGCCATGGGTGACCTTCCCACCCAACAACATAGCTCCCAGGATCATTCGGGCGCTCAAACCCCTCCACCTCCACCATGGTGGCGGTTCAAGGAGGAGAGGGGCTGTCTTCCAGTGGACCAACCACCTGCAGGAGGATCCATAAGGGGCTTGTGCAGAGGGATCTGGGTGGCGACAATGAACATCACCTCGCTGGGGGGAAGGAGCCTGAGCTTGTGAGGGAGGTTGAGCATTACCAACTAGATATAGTCAGCCTCACCTCCGCACACAGCTTGGGCGCTGGAACCTCCATTTATGTGATGCTCCCTGAGGGGGTACTGAACAGTGCACCGACCGGGAACATGTTCTACCGGGGACATGTTCCCGGTCGGTGACACCTGGAGAGGGGTGATCGGGAAGAACGGCCTCCCTGATCTGAACCCGAGCGGCATTCTGTTATTGGACCTCAGATGCGGGAAGCAGTGCTTCACCCACACTGTTTACAGTGCGGGTGGGGAGCTGCTGACCTCGACTGGGGATGTTGTCTGAAGGTGGAAGGAATACTTTGAGGGTCTCCTCAATCCCACAGTCACATCTTCTGAGGAGACTGGAGACCCAGAGGCGGACTCATCCATCACCCTGGCTGAAGTCACTGAGGTGGTTAAAGTTCCTTGGTGGCAAGGCTCTGGGGGTGGATGAGATCCGTCCAGAGTATTTTAAGTCTCCGGATGTTGTGGAGCTGTCTTGGCTGACACGTCCCTGCAACATCGCTCAGCTTTTGGGGACAGCACCTCTGGACTGGCAGACCAGGGTGGTGGTCCCTCTGTATAAGGAGGACCGGAGGGTGTGTTCCAATTACAGGGGAATCACACTCCTCAGCCTTCCCGGTAAGGTTTATTCTAGGGTATTGGAGAGGAGAATCCAACCGGTAGTCGAACCTCAGATACAGGAGGAATAGTATGGTTTTTGTCCCGTCGTGGAACACTGGACGAGCTCTATACTCTCCATCGGGTGCTCGAGGGTTCATGGGAGTTTGCCCAACCAGTCCACATGTGTTTTGTGGATCTGGAGAAGGCATTCAGCTGTGTCCCTCGTGGTGTCCTGTGGGGGGTGCTCCGGGAGTATGGTGTCCGGGGCCCTTTGCTAAGGGCTGTCTGGTCCCTGTGTGACTGGAGCAGGAGCTGTGTTCATTGCCGGCAGTAAGTCAGACCTGTTCCCAGTGCATGTTGGACTCCGCCAGGGCTGTCACCGATTATGTTCATTGTATTTATGGACAGAATTTCTAGGCGTAGCCAGGGGCCGGAGGGGGTCCGGTTCGGGGACCACAGGATCTCATCTCTGCTGTTTGCAGATGATGTTGTTCTGATGGCTTCATCGAGCCAGGACCTGCAGCAGGCGCTGGGGCGGTTTGCAGCCGAGCAGCTGGGATGAGAATCAGCTCCTCCAAATCTGAGGACATGGTTCTCGACCAGAGAAAGGTGTCTTGCCCTCCCCAGGTGGGTGGAGAGACCCTGCCTCAAGTGAAGGAGTTCAAGTATCTCGGGGTCTTGTTCACGAATGAGGGAAGGATGGAGCACGAGAGGAGGTGGATCACTGCAGTGTCTGCAGTGATGCAGTTGCTGTATTGGACTGTTGTGGTGAAGAAGGAGCTGAGCCGAAAGGCAAAGCTGTGGATCTACGCTCCTACTCTCACCTATGATCATGAGCTGTGGGTAATGAAGGGACTGAAGGGACAAGATCACGGATACAAGCAGTCGAAATGGGTTTCCTCTGCAGAGTGGCTGGGCGCTCCCTTAGTGATAGGGTGAGGAGCTGGGTCACACGGGAGGAGCTTGGAGTAGAGTCGCTGCTCCTCTACATTGAGAGGAGCCAGCTGAAGTGGCTCAGGCATCTGTTCAGGATGCCTCCTGGACCCCTCGATAGGGAGGTGTTCTGGGCATGTACCACCGGGAGGAGGCCTTGGGGAAGACTCAGGACATGCTGGTGGGACTGTCTCTTGGCTGGCCTGGGAACGCCTTGGGGTCCCATCGGAGGAACTGGAGGAAGTGTCTGGGGTGTGGGAAGTCTGGGAGTCGCTGCTTAGACTGCTGCCCCCATGACCCGGATAAGCGGAAGAAAATGGATAGATAAAAAACAGGCTAGTGATTTGATGTTTGTGAACAAGTCAGCTCTTTTGAACATTTCCTTAACGTGAATGGTTGGATCCAGATCTCATTTTTTTTAAAAGAACCAAATCTTTTTTCTTTAATAATTTTATGCATTTTTACTGATTCACACTGAACCAACAGAAGAATCAGCTCAGAAGCAGAGCAGGCGACACAAGTGAGAGCTTTGTGCACAAAAAATATGTTTGGTTTCTTAATAACAGGGTTTTTATTATTATTATTATTGTAGTGCAATATTTTATTTAAATGATGCATTATTTCAAAGGGTAAACACACTCCCACTCTGTTTGAACCATTTTAAACAGATCGTAATTTTGGTCATTTCAATGGTCAAATAAATAAACAGTGAAAGAGCCAGCCATTTGAACGGGTCTTTGACATGAACAAATCCAAAAGATTCAGATCCCATGAAAGAGCCAAAAGTCCCATCACTAAAGCCAACTCATTCGCAAACGTCATATCAATAGCTCTTAAATATATGTAGGTTATGGTGAGAGTGTGAGTTGTGGCCCAGAGGACGCTGTGTTGTGATTGGCTGTGACCACTTCCTGCTCTGAACTGATCCAAAACACATGTTCAGCCTCACTCTGGCTCCTCCTGGGGTCTCTCCACACTCAGACCTGCATCCGGCTTTGGTTTCATTCACACATCTGAGTAACCCTGTGTTTAGTCCCTTTGCAGAGCGTACACTGCATGATGTCATTAGGTGGTATTTATTCCAGTGAAATGGGCCATTTCAAATGATTGTTTTCTTGTCCATTGTACAACACAAGGTTGATCTAGAATGAATTCATAACAGAAACAGGTTCAGTGTCTTCCTGTTCCAAACTGCAGAACTGATAGACCCGTCTCTTCAGAGAACCATTTCACTGGTATAAGATGCCAAGGATATGTGACATTTTTGAACATCTGTGTTTAACCCATAGTCTGAATTTTTCCAACTAAGCACAGAGCAGTGGGCGGGGATACGGGGTGGGTGAATATCTGAGCACTCAACCATGAAATGCAGGACAATACAGAATTATCAGAAGCTCATGGTTGATTTTTGCGTTACATGGCCCCTTTAATTTGAAGTTGCCAGCTATGGTTTGTGGCCTTATTTAACCAGGTTCTCACCTCATTACAGCAGCAGCGGGTCAAACGCAGAGGACACTTTTATATCAAGAAGGGGGTTAAGTGTCTTGCCCAAAGACACAATGACAGCATTCATCTGTGTGAGCTGGAACTGCACCGCCAACCTGTGGGTCAGTGGATCTGAGCGCTCCAATGATGTTTATGTCGAGAGCGGGATTCAAACCACAACCTTCGGATCAGTGGACGAACACTCTACCAACTGAGCTACTGTCGCCCCAAAGACACAAGTTTAAAAGCTTTATCTTATCTAAAAGAGAAGACCAGACCAGGACCAGATCCAGACCAGAACCAGAACCAGAACCAGACCAGGACTAGACCAGGGCTGACGCCGAGTCTCCTGCAGCAGATGTGATGAACAGGACTGTCAGGACACCTCAGAGGAGCTCTTGTCTCCACAAGACCAATGATCCACCCCCCTCAGCCATCTGTCTGCGGGGAGCAAGAGACCAGGTCCAGACCAGGTTTGGAACTGGTTTAGTCCAGGTATAGAAATGAAGACTTGGTTAATACTGCGTTTACACCTTGTTTAACGCAGGCCTATTCTGCAAAATGGACTTTTCAGAGCCTTTAACTTTGTGATAGTTGTTTTCCACATTTACCCAGTCAAAGTTGTATTTGTAGTGATTTTTGCATGTTTGAGAAATCTTTAATCGCTTATTTTCAAGACGCCATTTTGCTAATCAACTCCCGTTTTCACCTCCACCAGTGCACGCCACTGCTCTGTACGTACTTCCTTCTCCAGTTTTATTTTCTTAATCTTGATACTTGTAGGATTCAGCAGCGTCACATAGTCATTTTGGTACAAATTTAAAAAATCGCTCGCTAGTGCTTGTAGGATCAGCAGCGTCACATAGTCATTTTGGTACAAATTTAAAAAATCGCTCGCTAGTGTGATGTGCAGGTATCCATAGGGGGCGCCGACAGCATGCGGAGCTTTGTTGTGATGACATTTACGGCGACGTTAGCTCCCCGGTCTGGGTTAGTCCTGGTTAAGTCCTGGTTTAGTCCTACGTCTGTCCTAGGATAGCCCTGGTTATGTTATGTAGACGTCTCTTTAGTACATTTTATGTCCTGCTTTAGTCCTGTTTCAATCCTGGCTTGGTTCTACTTGTCCTGGTTCAGTCCAGTTTTAGTCCTGCTCCAGTTCTGGTTCAGACCAGGTTCAGTTCTGATTCAGTCCTTGTTCAAACCTGATTGAGTCCTGGTTTAGACCTGGTTCAATCTTGGTTCAGTCCCTGTTTAATTTGAATGTATTTCTCCTCAGGACAGCTGTAGTGAACACTCCATCTTGTTGCTGTCGGGCCTAATGTTTTGCAGGTGTGTTTGGCTCAAGGGAACGCCGGCAGCTCGCTCACTGCTGCAGCGTTAGAGAGAGAGCCATGACAAATGATTTCTCATATTATATTTAGAAATAGTTTAGGAAGCAGATCCTCAGTTCAGGATAAGACCGGATAAAGTCCTGGGTAAGATGGGAGTTAGACCTGGAGTTTAGGTCTTAATAAATCTTACATTGCACAGCCATGAACAATACAACACATCTGAAGAAAATACTGTGGCCCATATGACTCTACCGTATTATCTATGTTCTAATGTTTCCTCATCACAAACAGACCTGGAGTTATGTTTTGTTTCATTCACACATGTTTAACACACAAACTCTGCATATTTAGGCTGAGTTCTTCTCTCAAACAGAAAACTCTATTTTCCACCTTGAGATGTCATGTGGTAATACAGGAAGTGCTCCAATGTTTTGTTTTTAAACTCCATACAACTCCACTAGAATCATTTGGATGATTTCAGTCCTGGAATTGCCAATCTCTACTGAACTAAAGGTAAAAGGAGCTGTTAACTTGAAAACTAACGCTTCATGACATCACAAGGTAAAACAGAGCATTTTGAGCTTTGGAGATGTAGACAGACTAATAATAAAGTGTTACTCAAACATGTGTGAATGAAACAAAACACAACTCCAGGTATGTTTTTGAGGAGGTAACAGCATTATAACATGGCTTAAAGCTAAAAAGAGTCCATTTTGTGTAATATAAGACCCTTAAAGTGATTTTTAAAATGTATGTTTTATTCATAACTCAGTTGTTTAGAGCTGCATGGTTTTAGAAAGGACTGGATTCTGAACAGCTTCACTGAAGTCCATGTATTTCAGAACTTTTTTGCAGGGGATAAACTACACAGATAACATTTTTTCTAATATCTGGATATTTTGTAGCAGTGTTTGTGGTTTGATAAATGCACTTACTCAATAATGCAATACATGATACAGCTCTCCATCTGCCTCACACTCTGTAAACAGAGGGACATCAGTGTGGTCACCTCTCCCTCCGACGCGTCTCAAGCCAGAACCAAACATGATTGACTTTATTTCATTGACATGTGAAACGAAGGAGCTCATTGGTCACCATCATTTTGAACAAAGTGACATTTCCCTCACCTCAAATTAACATCTACTGTTTTTCAGTCCTGTGATATTTTTTTTCTTTACTTTTTCTGATACAGACAGACCACGTGTGTCCCTGATTGGCTAATCCACCTGTCAGTTACACCCATCTGAACTCGGGGGCTCAGTTTGTATTGTGGATCCCATGCAAGCCCTACATGCCTGTGTCTTCATGTTGAATCAGTATAAAATATTGTTTATTTGAAGATTGCAGAGAAATGTATGGGAATGTATGTAGTCAACATACATGTCCAAAAGTCTAAATATTACATTCATAAATAGTATAGTTGTTTCACAGATGACCTAAAACCAGCCCCCACTGTCCGTCTGTTTTACACACAGCTCCAGTCGGTGTGATTGACAGGTGGATGAGCCAGAGACTTGTCCCGTGTCGGGGTTAGTCTTTCCAGAGAAAACACAGATCTGGACTTTGTAAAGACGGCGTCTGTGTCATGTGTCCTACAAACTATCGTAAAAACATGAGCTCAGTAAGAGTGTGTCATGACATCCAGGGTTGGTCACATGTCAAACAGTAAACTGTAATCAACCACACTTGTGCCTGACCCCCCCCCTCACTTTCCCAAACACACACACACACATGCACACACATGCACACACACATGCACAAATGGGCACATGCGCACACACACACACACACACACACACACAGATGCACACACACGCACACACACACGCACACACATATACACACATACGCACACACATACAACACACAACACATGCACGCACACACACAACACATACACACACACACACAGATACACACACAACACATGCACGCACACACACAACACATGCACACACACACACACACACACACACATACACACAGATACACACACAACACATGCACGCACACACACAACACATACACACACACACACAGATGATGCACACACACATGCACCCACACACACAACACATGCACACACATACACACACACACATGCACACACACACGCAACACATGCACACACATACACACACACACATGCACACACATGCACACACACACATACACACACACATCCACACACACATCTGCTGATACTCACCCACTTCTTATTGTGCGGTTTAGTCCAGACGTAGACCTGGTTTGGTTTGTGGTTCTGTTCTAATCCTGGCCTAGTCCTGGTTTAGTTCTGGCTTTAGTCCCTGGTTAGTCCCAGTTTGAATGTGGTGAATGTGCCAGTGTGAACTCACCCTCAGTCACTGTGCCGCCAAATAGAACTTCATTATTTCTATTTTATTTGTAGTGTTATTATTTTGGTTTGTTTGTTTTGTTTTGTTTTAACAGTTATCTGTCTCTTCTTCTTGGCACACAAATACTGTCCTAACAACTACAGCAGAGTACAGAGGAGTCGCTCAAAAAACAGTGCAGTAGAATCAGTATCTGCTGTATGTGTGTACTACAGACGTCTTGCAGTATTTGTACTTCTGTTCTCACACTGTATTGACTATTTGTTGGGCAGACTTTTGCATTAGTCCGATCACATGGGACAGGTCTGTTTGTCAGGTTTTATCTTTAGTATTCTAGAAAACGCCGCATCGATGCAGCCTGATCTCTTGTGTTCACATGTGCAGTCAATATCAGGACTCGTGCAGCGCTGAGATCAATGTGCTCCTGACGGGTCTCCTCTGGAATATTGTGTTTCAACAAAAATACTAATCAAATAAATACAAATACTTTTGTCTGTGTGTTTTTAAAAGTCCACCAGTCTCTCCTCATCCCAGCGCTCACAGCCAAACATGCTTCTTATTACCGTAGTAACCAGTGCTAGCAGATGTTGATGTTAGCCTCATTTAAGTCTCATTCTGAACATCTTAATTATTCTCCTCGATGAGTTTATAAGTGCTTTTCACAACTTTCAGAGACCAGAGCAGAGTTAGGCTGGCACGCTAAAGCTAAAAGCAACTAGCTTAATAACAGTGCACTTCCTGGTTCTCGGAAAATAAAACGCTTTATAATTTGATCCAATTGTTATATTTTTGAATTTTTACTTTTGCTTCCAGATTAGTGTAAAAATGTGTAGATTTTTGATGTTTATGTTCAGTCATTTTTTTCTGCAGCAGTTTGTGAATCATCTCATCGAGTGGTTTTCAGATTCTAGAGAGATTTCCCTATTGATTACATTGTACTTTGCCATGAAATATTCAAAAGATGAAGGCATAGACTGTATATATAAATGGACATAGCTAACGTTCTAGCCGCTGCGTTACAAATAGGAAGTGATCATGGGCACGCTTCCGGCTCCATCGACTCTGACTCCAATTCACTTTACATTAGAAAACTGTGTCCCCTCTCTCTGTAACTACTGCTGTCAGACTGGCCATTTGGTCTTAAAATGTTTGTATTAACCCACTCTACATGATCCTGGTATTATTATTTAGCTATTGTGTCTGTAACTCAAGATATGAACATTAACAACAGAGAAATCAGGCGCCTTCTTTTCCCGAGGTCACCCCCACTAGCATTAGCAACAGGTTTGATTGACAGCGTAGCTAAGCGCCCGCTCTCTGCTAAACCAACGGTACAGGCGGGAAGGGGCGTTACCTTCAACGGCCTCACTCCGGATTGGCTCTTTGGTTGCTATGATACTCGCAGTCGGATTTCCAAATATGGAACTCTGCTCCAAATTGGCCCCTATAACTGTTCTAGCCTCGACGAGCTTCATTTGACTTTAGCCGAACGCTGTGGGTGACGTCTTTAGCGAACGCTGTGGGTGACGTCAAACTCACTTAGTCCACTTCTTTATACAGTCTATGATCTGAATGCACAAATGCTGAAGCTGATAATTTCTATCATAACTAGACCCAAGACTTTACTGTGTTACAACATGAATCTGCGCTTAAACAATATTCACTTTAGCTGCCTCCATCTGTATTAAACATGAAGGGCCTATAGAATACAGTGATGATCTGAAACCCAGCAACACTCTAGATCACGTTTACCGCTTTGAAATGAGTTGTAGATTATCGTTGTTGCAGCCCTTGTTAGCACAGAATTGAATACTTTATTATGGTTACATAAAAATAAACCAAATTCTCTAAAGGTGCACTGTGTAACTTTTCTGGCACAGTTCCACCACTTGCTTGTCTCCACGTAAACATTATTGCATTGTCTGGAGTGTTCCAATGTATGGCATTAAACTTCAATCAATCACAGGTGTTTTAAATGCATTTTTAAATATATATTAGAAATTTTTGTGATTTTTATTTTGTTTATTCGTGTTTATTTAAAGGTCCAAAATGGACTGTTATCTCCTCAAAAACATACCTGGAGTTGTGTTTTGTTTCATTCACACATGTTTGAGTAACACTTTATTATTAGTCTATCTACATCTCCAAAGCTCAAAATGCTCTGTTCCACTTTGTGATGTCATGAAGCAGTAGTTTTCAAGTTAACAGCTCCTTTTACCTTTAGTTCAGCAGAGATTGGCAATTCCAGGGCTGAAATTATCCAAATGATTTTAGTGAAGGTGTGTGGAGCACTTTCTGTATTACCATATGACATCACAAGGTGGAACACAGTGTTTTCTGTTTGAGAGAAGAACTCAGCCTAAATATGCAGGGTTTGTGTGTTAAACGTGTGAATGAAACAAAACACAACTCCAGGTCTGTTTGTGATGAGGAAACATTATAACATAGCTCAGAGTATGGGTCCTTTAAGAGTCTGAGCGTCTGTGTTAATGTGCTTGTGCTTAGACAAAGCCTAATGCTAGTTTCAAACTTGTTTACTTGTCTGGTCTCTAAAAGGTCTCTGAGCGCCCGGACCTGTGCGAGGGTTAAATCCTGCTCTGATCCTCTCTGCCATTATGTGCTTATGTTGTGCGCGTCCTAATGCACCCAATCCATTTGCACCCCCCACTCGCTCCTCCGAGACTTCCTTAGCCGTTAGCGTTAGCCTAGCGGGACCTGCCGGATCCGTCCGCGCTCCAAAACAAACAGGCGGTCCCATAGGGTGGGGTGACGCGGTTAAGGCGGCTCTGAATATGGATGCTCTCAGATTAGCATTTATATAAGAGGTCCAGAGAGCTTTGGATACATACATCAGCCCATATTTTCATCTGTTTAAAGGAGAGAGAAGAGAGCGGGGGAGGTTTTGTCCCTACTTTAGACCTGGTTTAGTTCCTGGTTTAGCCCTGATTTAGGCCTGGTTTAGTGCCTGGTTTAAACCAGATTTAGTCTCTGGTTTGAACCTGGTTCAGTTCCTCGTTTAGACTTGATTTAGACCTAGTTTACACATGCAACATCCTGGTTTGGGTTAGTCCTCAGTTTAGACCAGCTTTAGCCATGCCATGTTTTATACCTGAGGCCTGCACTCTCAAACTAGATTAGAGGGTTAGTGAGGTAACTTAAACCTGGTTTAGTGGTATCATGAAGCTGGATCACTTTGCATCGGGGCAGATCTATATGGCAACATGCCCTCACATTTAAATGCACTTCCCTTACAAGTTAGATGGTACATGCCCACTGTTTACAGGTGAGATGGTACATGCCCACTGTTTACGTGCTGTTGGCACAGGCATAAGTGACATTCATTCAGTCCATGGTGATGGGAGATGTTATTTATGACTTAAGCACCTTGTGCTTTAGTGTAAGTGAGTCAGAGTAAAGACGTTTCCTTGACTGTAACCTGCAGAGACACTGCCTTATATCTGTCTGAAGGGAGGAGCTAACAACACCTGTTTGTTTACAGTTTCTGTTTGCTGGCTAGGTCTATTGAACTACTCAAAGTAGTGTAGTACTAGTGTTCACAGTGTGAACTGTGTCATATTTTGCATAATCATTTAGGCCCCTAATGGCTTTACTTAGTCATTTACCAGCTTCTCCAGATGTGTCGCTGGGATCTTGGAGATTCGATTCACAACACCTCAGTCGTAGTTCCCGGATTTACTGCATTTTGATAAACTGGTTTAAGTTGGACTAGGCAGTTATCTGGTTTTCCTGGTGTGCATGTAAACGTAGTGTGTGTTGTAAAGTTCTAATTACTCCGAGTTAGCAGTATCCTGTCAGAACTGAAGAAGCCTCTTGGATGAGTCTCCAGAGTATTCACTCCAAAGCTTTTGTCCCTTTGACAGTCCATTGTCCATTTCTTTTCGCGATGTAAACATGCACTCAACCAAAACCACTTTCTACATTTTAGACACACACAGAAGACATCAAATATATGAAGCAAGATATATAGAACTATGTAGTAGAAAAACAGTTTGCTTTGCCGACAAGGCTCTCAAAGATCCCCTGAGATTGGTTTTCCCTTCAGAGCTGTATCATGTCAGGGTCAGGAAATGCCAAAAGTGCAAAGCAGTGATGAAAGCAAAGGGTAAAGGCTATTTTTAAAAATCTAAAAATGTTTGAGTTATTTTGAGTTTATCTCTTGAGTTTTCTACTTCTGCATGTGTCATAGTTTTGGTGCCTTCAGTGAGAATCAACAGTGGAAACTGGTCACTGAAATAAAGCAGAGCATTGAAAGCGTGTGTCCAAACTCATGACTGGTGGTGTATGCAAACGCCCGGGATCTGGTTCACCGCTGGAGCGTGAGGCAAACCGTTTTGAATGAGGAGGCTTTGAATGCCCCTCAGACGGCTAGTGTTACTGTCTCTGCTTCTCTTTGGTTCTTCGGCTCATGGAGCCTCTCACCTATGCAAATGTATGTTGGTACAGGCAAAACTGAAGATATTTTGATATTTTATGGAACTTCTGACCTTATTTTTAAGCCAATCAACATTATTATTATTATTGATACTGAACACTTTTCTAGTTCTGGTGGTAACATTAGCAGAAGTGGTAGTGGTAGACGTGTTGGAGTAGACTTATGGTGGTGACAGAAGCAGAAGTTAAACTGTTTGTAAAAGAACTTGCTAACAAAGCCAGGATTTATGTTCATGTTAAATTGTTTGCAAAGCAACCAATGGACTAGGGATGCATGATCCAGCCTTTTCAGTTACTGATACCGATTTTGATATTATAGCTTTAAGTATCTGCCGATCCCCGATATCAACTGACACCAGTGCATGTGTACCAACACTCCAGGATACTTCAACACTGCAGATATCCTATCAAAGTTATTCATTCTCATGTGACTCACAATAAGCTCTGTGCACAACAGCCTCACTGTTAGCATCTCTACTTCTTGTCCAGGTGTATCTCTATGAGGTTTTGCAGAGTTAACTACACAAATAAAATTAATACTTCACCGGAGGACACTTCTGTGTTTAGAAAGAGACATGTTTGTGTCTCCATGCTAATGCTAATGCTAATTTTGATAATAATGACAAATATTAAAACAACATCACAAATTCTACATTTAAAAACAATCAGGTAGTCTTTACTTGAATACATTTTAAATTTAAAGGTTGTTTATCTTATGTTTTATGCTATTAATAAAAGTCAGGAAAAGTCAGTTTTCTTTGCTACATAATTCCATATACCTTACTTAAATAAAGAAAATAAAACACTGAATGAGAGAGTGTGTCCAAACTTTTGACTAGTGATGCATTTGTGGACCACAACTTTGTTCTTCTACTTGAGTAATATTATTTAAAAGTAATGGTGCTATTACCTACAATTGCCTACTCTACCCACCTCCATGTACAAACCTATGCAATGCAAATCCCCAGACATCAGCTGTGGGAGTGGTCAGGTGTGGGTGTCCTATAAAAGTGACCGCTGTGTTCTCTGTGGTACTGACCTGAAGATGGCGCTCTCTCTTGCCCTCCTCCTGTTTGGCACTGTGGTTCTGTGCGAGCCCTTCACACCGTCGTACTATGTTCTGGAGGATGAGCTGGCCCAGCCTCTGAACCTGAGCTGGGCCGAGGCGTGGTCAGAGTGCCAGGCTCGCCATACGACCTTGTTCACCCTGGACCTGGTGCCCTTCTCCACCCTGAGCTCCATAACTCAGGGGCTGGAGATGGTGTGGATGGGTCTGCAGAGGGACGTACAGAATGACTCTGCCTGGCTCTGGATCAACACCAGGTAAGTACTCCAAGGTATTATTTATTTTATATTTATTTTTCGTTAATGTTACCAGATGTTGTTCCTTTCTGTAACAAAACATATGTCATTACTCCGAGATAGGGATGTAACGATATCCAAATCCCAATCTCAAACAATATGCATCTCACGGTACAATATTGTGATATTTTTTCGAGGCTAACAAAATATGAATGAATATTCATGAATATGAATATACTACTTTTTCCTTTAAAAATGCCTTGACAAGACTTTGGTTCTGTCATAATCCAAATACTTAAAGTTCTGTATTACACAAACTGACTCTTGTAGCTTTAAGCCATGTTCTAACGCTGTTACCTCCTCAAAAACATACCTGGAGTTGTGTTTTGTTTCATTCTCACATGTTTGAGGAACCCTTTATTATTAGTCTGTCTACATCTCAGCTCAAAATCTCTGTTCCACCTTGTGATGTCATGAAGCGTTAGTTTTCAAGCTAACAGCTGCTTTTACCTTTACTTCAGTAGAGATGGGCAATTCCAGGGCTGAAATGATCCAAATGATTCTAGTGAAGGTGTATGGAGTTTAAAAACACAGTGGAGCACTTCCTGTATTACCAAATGACATCACACGGTGGAACAGTGTTTTCTGTTTGAGAGAAGAACTCAAAATTAGAACAAAAATTTAAAAGTGCTTAATAACAGTCACATGCATTTCTTCATGTAGTCTGCACTAAAACAGAAAAGGATCATGGTCTATGTAGTTTCCTCCGTTTTTTTTAGTTATTGCTGCAGGACAATGAAAGGTTCCTTTGGTTATAATCTTCCCCAGTCATAAAACGTATCTATTTCCATGGAGAATGTTCCAGAGTGTGGTTTTAACTTTCAGTTCCCATGGAATCATGCAGGAGATGTGCCACCTCCAGCAAGTTGCAAGAAAGGTTGAAAAACACTGCACTGCACTATAATGTTTAACAGGAGCATCCAGATCTAATGTGAAGGACAATGGGTCTGACAGGGTCTCATCCTTTTCTCCAGGCTGATGTTGTTGCTTTGCATGGAATATTCCTCACAAGCATTAAACTTATTTATCTAGAATGTTTACAAGTGTTTAAAGCAGACCTACTCTGCAAAATTGACTTTTCAGAGCTTTAGTTTTAGTTGTTTCCCTTCACCATTTACACTATCAAAGTTGTATTTGGAGTGAATCGAGCATGTTTGAGCGATCTTTATTTGCTTATATTCAATTTTATTTTCTTTCGGTGATACGCATAGGATACGGCAGCGTCGCATAGTCATTTTGGTACAAATGCACTTGCTAGTGTTATGTGCAGCTAACCATAGGAGCGCTTGCATGCAGCGCTTTGTTGTGATGATATTTACGGCAACGTCCGCTCCCATTGGGCACCTCAGTTTTCTAACAAGGAAGTCAGCAGACTTGTTTCTTTTATTAAGTCATTTCAGATTAAAAATGTCCAAATTATAACATAGTCTCATAGATTATAACCATAAAGCAGACATAAGTGCAGATGCCATATTAGCAACCTCCAGAAGTCACTGTATAGACTTTGTACAAGTATCAGAATCAGATAAACTTTTATTTCAATTTGTTTATTTATTTGACTTTCAGTATAGTAGAACCAACCACAGGTGACATCTCCCAGAGCCTGAACTGGGCTGAGGGGGGCGCAAGTGGCCACTGTGCATTCTACAACTCTGACTTCACCTGGTCCAGTATAAGATGTGATGAGCTCCAGCCCTTCTTCTGTGGCTCTGCCGAGGGGAACAAATACCACAGGGAGCAACTGTCCTGGTACGAGGCACGGGAAACCTGTCTGAAAGAACAACGACAGCTCTTCACCATCCTCAATACTGACGACGCAGTAGTTATCAAAAAATACGTGAAAGAGGCAGAGGTGGAGGGCTGGATCGGGCTGCACCGGGTGGGAGGCAACACCTGGGAGTGGGCTGGAGGAGAGGCTTTGAACTACACAGACTGGGCCGAGGGAGAGCCTGTGACCAGAGGTGAGTAAGGTGCCAAAAACTGTAAGTTAGAGGAATGTTACTTCCAAATAATCTTACTTAGGTCACAGTACAAAGTAGCAGAGCAAGAAATGATGGTTACAGGTACCGTCATTTGATGAATTGCCGCTGCTGTTCGTAATGTATGCTCTCTATTCCGAGTCTCTCCATGTGCAAGTCTCTTATTGGATGAATATTTATGTTATATTAGCTAAAGTCTTGTTGCGACCTGGGTTGGGTTAGTTTAGGTGCAATATACGGCCGGGTTCAACGCAAGGTTAGGCCTTAGGTTTGGCACAAGTTTAGCCCAGACAGGTCTCTTAGCACAAGGCACTTGAAACATCTACAACTCCATGCACTTTACCTTAACTCCAAGTAAAACAAAACACACTTTAGCACAAGTACTTTAAATGCCAATATTAGGGGGCCTTTCACATCTACACCATTTGGTCTGCTTTAAGCCTGAGGGTGCCCTTGGCCATGTTGGCAGGGCACCCTTGACTCAAGTTCAAAGTTCAGAACACCTGTGAGTTTGGTTTGTTTGGGCTGGTGTGAAGGGACCAGTTTAATTTAGGTCGTTTTCACACTGCCACTAGTTCAGTCGACATGTGTGAACCCGACGTGCGTGAACCCAACAGTCACACTCTGGACCGCAGTAAACGGCCGGTCTGAGAGCGGCACTCGCACTCTGGAGCAGGGTGAGTGCGATGTGAACGTGGTCAACCTATGCAGTCCAGGGTGACAGAAAAAGTGATGGGAATTCGGCAAAAAAGCGCTGGGATCACATATATTTGTATGAATGGGCACTGCAGAGCTGCTGTTTGACATGTTCGTCTGACGAGGAAATTTGGATCAACTTAATATCAGCGACAGTCTCCTGTCTGCGCAGGTGAGCCTGAGTTCACAAAGCTTTTTCTCCTCCTTCACCAGCACATACAGTCCTCACGGTGTATTTAGCCACAGGTGAAAGAAAAGACCACCACATATAGGGGAAGCGAGTGTGTGCGCATGTATTCATGGATCAAGTTCTTTGATCAGCTGATGGACTCTCACGTGGCTCGTGATGTTTGGGGTGAATGATGTGTGGTGTATATGAACAAGACTGACCCAAAAGTAAAGTAAACACAATTGAAACTAGTGTGCACTGGGTTCGCTCCACAAAGCAGATTCCAGTGCGGTTCACTTGCGATGTGAATGCAAACTGGTCTCGTTTTGATCCAATTTTTTTTAATCCACTTTTTGATCTAAATAAGCTTCTGTAGTGTGCTGAGCATGAACAAAAGAGTGGCAAAATAACAATCGAATTGGGAGAAATAGGCTGTGACAAGACGTATAGTGAGGAGGAAGTTACTGCTTGTTGTTATTTCTTATATTTAGACAAAAATATATCACAGTTTCTGAGGCCAATCACAAAAAACAGTGTAAATGACAGGCTAATCATTTACACAGGCTCACAAAGTGAAGAGCTGTGGCTAATCCTCACAACATTTACATGTATTCATTCTCATTAGGGATGGGCAATATATCGATTCCAGTATTGGTATCAATACAGACTAATGAGTGAAAATGGAAATAGAACACCATTACATGGCTGTATGTTACACAGTCATGTAAGGGGCATATTCTATGTTCTTTTGGTTTGGTTTGTTTGAGCTGAAATGTGATGAGAACATGATTTGCACCAAATGAAAACTGCAACAATGTTTCAACTTTAGTGCCCAATCAAAACAGTTAATTGGACTAACAAGGTGTGAAAGCGCTCTTTTTGTAAATGTAGGGTTTAAATTGTTTCTTTGCTACTCTTTAGCGTTTAGTTGTGTTTAGTTGAGTTTAATTTTGGTTTAATTGGGTGTGTTTATATGTCTGCTCCAATCATGTAAGGGTAAAATAGGACCCTGCGAGCCTGTATAAGGCCCCCTTAGCCACTAGCTCTCCCTCTTTGTACTCAGCCAGAAGCAGTAGAGAAGCAGTACTAGTAACTTTTTTTTGGCCCAACCTAGTAAAAATATCACAAATGACATTTTGATATAATATATCAGATTTCTCTTGTTTGTACACCATTTTGAGGACTGATCATGATCTGCTAACACAGAGCTACCACCAGAAGAGGACAGTGCACTCAACAACACCTGCCAACATGGCCAAGGGCAATACAAACTGAACTTGAGAAGCGCTTAACAGTTGCCCCTCCAGAGCGTCCAAGCATCTCACACAACAAGGCGGGGTCTGAGTCTATGACCTGTGGGAGAAACCCTAGACTTGCCCTTCACTACTTCCAGACCATAATTTTGTGGTCGAGCAGTGAATGTGAACTGAGGGCAATGTTCATCCACATCAAAGGCCCTGGGCTTCACCACACTTCAGCTCAAACAAACTGAATCAAAATAAAATAGAGTATCTGCCTCGCCTAAGGTGACACTGCATCACAAAGGAAGTGCAGGAAACAATCTCAAACTAGAAACCACATTCACCTGTTGGCCAGAGGAAAGTCCCTACCTGATCAGCTCAATAAGAGTTGAGACACAGAAGAGTACTGTTACACTGTTACACTGCCAAATATATTGCTCAAGTAGGAGGAAAAGTATCTGAAAACAACTCAGAGAAGTAATATTTCTTTAAAAAGTTCTTCAGGTAAATGTAAGTGAGTAGTCCCTGGCTGTGGTGTGCCTTCAGACTGCGGAGCGTGGAGCGCCCTGGAGCAGAGCTGGAGGAGCTTCCCCTGTGACTCCCCTCTCCAGACGATCTGCCACCTGGAGGAGCTAAAGGTGGTGACCCAGAGGAAGACCTGGGAGGAGGCTCTAGAGCACTGTGTGGGGCTTGGCCTGCAGCTCCTGGTCCTAGACAACATCACAGAGGACTATGACTATGTGTGGAAGAGGATCCAGCAGGTAGACACTGACCAGGTGAGAACAAATGTATGAGCAGTAGTAAGAGGTAGAAGGTTTAGTAACAGTAACTGGAGAAGCAGTTCTAGTAGCTTTTTTTTGGGGCCCAACCTAGTAAAAATATCACAAATGACATTTTGATATTATATATCAGATTTCTCTTGTTTGTACACCATTTTGAGGACTGATTTATGATCTGCTAACACAGAGCTATAAGAGAATAACATGACTCGAGACATGACTCGAGACATGACTCGAGACATGACTCAGACGTGTATTTGAGGGCAGTGACTCATGACTGGACTTAACCAGGGTCATTTGTATTATATTACACATTTAACACATTTCATGTATTCTTATGGCTTTAATTCTCTTTTAAACATGCTTTTGGTCACCTTCGGATAAGTATTTCAC
Source organism: Periophthalmodon schlosseri (assembly GCA_000787095.1). NCBI lineage: Eukaryota > Metazoa > Chordata > Actinopteri > Gobiiformes > Gobiidae > Periophthalmodon > Periophthalmodon schlosseri. Next base: position 22,896 of record JACM01000059.1, read on the forward strand.
ATTTTCTTACTTAAAATAATGTCTGCATTTAGAAAACACTCTTTACAAAGTCCTTATCCCTGTGAATGCTATACTAATAGAATGAACATAAAAAAAGAACATAATTTGACTGCAGAATGAGTCCGATGATGGTTTATGGAGTTAAAAACTGCGCAGAAAAAGTCTGGAGTTTTACCTATGACACAACTTTTTGAGGCTCAAAGAAGACGACTTTCGATTAATGGACCTCTCTTCGGATTCTCTTCAGTCTCTTCAACCTCTCTTCTGTCTCTCTTCAGTCTCTTCGGTCTCTCTTCAGTCTCTTTGATTCTCTCTGACCTCTCTTTGGTCTCTCTTCGGTCTCTCTTTGGCTTTTCTTTGGTCTCTCTTCAGTCTCTTTGACCTCTCTTTGGTCTCTCTTCAGCCTCTTCGGTCTCTCTTTGGTGTCTCTTCAGTCTCTTTAGTCTCTCTTCTATCTCTCTTCAGCCTCTCTTCGATCTCTATTTGGCCTCTATTTGGTCTCTCTTCGGCCTCTCTTCGGTCTCTTTGGTCTCTCTCCGGCCTCTCTTCAGCCTCTCTTTGGTCCCTCTTCAGTCTCTTCGGCCTCTATTCAGTCTCTTCGGTCTCTCTTTGATCTCTCTACGGCCTCTCTTCGATCTCTCTTTGATCTCTCTTTGGTCTCTCTTCAGTCTCTCCAGCCTCTCTTTGGTCTCTCTTCAGTGTCTTCAGTCTCTTGGATCTCTCTTCGGTCTCTCTTTGGTCTCTTCAATATCTCTTTAGTCTTCAGCCTCTTTACGGTCTCTCTTTGACCTCTTTTTGATCTCTCTCAGTCTCTTCAGCCTCTCTTCGGCCTCTCTCTGGCTTCTCTTCAATCTCTTTGGCCTCTCTTCAGTCTCTTTGGTCTCTCTCCGGCCTCTCTTCAGCCTCTCTTTGGTCCCTCTTCAGTCTCTTCGGCCTCTATTCGGTCTCTTCGGTCTCTCTTTGATCTCTCTACGGCCTCTCTTCGATCTCTCTTTGATCTCTCTTTGGCCTCTCTTCGATCTCTCTTTGATCTCTCTTTGGTCTCTCTTCAGTCTCTCCAGCCTCTCTTTGGTCTCTCTTCAGTGTCTTCAGTCTCTTGGATCTCTCTTCGGTCTCTCTTTGGTCTCTTCAATATCTCTTTAGTCTTCAGCCTCTTTACGGTCTCTCTTTGACCTCTTTTTGATCTCTCTCAGTCTCTTCAGCCTCTCTTCGGCCTCTCTCTGGCTTCTCTTCAATCTCTTTGGCCTCTCTTCAGTCTCTTTGGTCTCTCTCCGGCCTCTCTTCAGCCTGTCTTTGGTCTCTCTTCAGTCTCTTTTCAGTGTCTTCGGTGTCTTTCAGCCTCTCGTTGGTCTTTTCGATCTCTCTCCGGCCTCTCTTTAGTCTCTTCAGCCTCTCTTCGGTCTCTTCGATCTCTCTCCGGCCTCTCTTTGGTCTCTCGTCGGTCTCTTCGGTCTCTCTTCAGCCTCTTCAGTCTGTCTTCGGTTTCTTCGGCCTCTCTTTGGTCTCTTTGGTCTCTTTCCGGCCTCTCTTCGGCCTCTCTTTGTCCTCTCTTTGGTCTCTTCGATCTCTCTTCGGTCCCTGTTCAGTCTCTTCGGTCTCTCTTCGGTCTCTCTTCAGCCTCTCTTCAGTCTCTTTGGTATCTCTCCTGCCTCTCTTTGGTCTCTCTGCATTCTCTTCAGCCTCTCTTTGGCCTCTCTTTGGTCTCTCTTTGGTTCCTCTTTGGCGTGAGTTGTCTGTTTTGGCCACTACATGCTGCACTTGCCCCTTTCAGAGTATTATAATTGTAAAACTTACTCTGGTGCCTCTAGCCATAGACTAGGCCCAGTGAGGCTTATACATACTTTGCTGTCTTTCCACCTTCGTGAGATACCAGTCATGGCCAGTGGCAGAATGAATGCATGTCTCTTCTGAGATGTGTCTCTAAAGTAGTGCGGCTCTGTACTGGAAACATGGAAAATGGGTTACAGGCCTTTCAATGGTTTGTCGATGACCAGGACTAGATTTGGACTAGAGTGTGTTTGGACAGTAAAAACAATGCCTTGGCCACAGTTCTTTGCTTTTGTTCTCAGGTGTGGATAGGCCTGCGCTTCCTGGCTGGGCACTGGTGGTGGGTGGATGGGTCACCGGTGGAGGGGACCTTACCCCTTTGCCCGGAGCCTGCACATGCCTGTGGGGTTCTCTCCAAAACGGACACCTCCACCGGGCTGACGGGCGACTGCTCCAGGAGACTCAACTTTGTCTGCTACAGTCAAACTGTGGCTCTTGTGAATACTGAGTCAGTACAGGGCTTGCTGAATTAAGCTGCAAATGTTTAAATACAGTGTGAGGGAATTAGACTTAGGCACTCTTTGCATATGACAAGTTAAGCTGGGTTTACACTGTGCAATTTTTGGGACGATTTTGACACAAATTTTTAGCCACACGACAATTTTAAAATCGGGCTGAATTGCAGCTCCTTGTTACGAGCTGCCATTGCCTGCTCACAATGAACACACGTCAGCTGATCGTGCAGTCCCAGGGATATCATACATGTCTGATATTTGTTGTGAGTGGTAGGGTTCAAGCCCTGCTGAAGCCAGTGAGAGCAGCGTGTACACGGTTAAACATAGCTGCCGGTGTAACACAGCTTAGGTGGTTGGAGCAAGGAGGAAGAGCTGAGTTGGGACCTCAGACACGTCTCTTAACACATCACCACACAGACAAGACAGAAATGTTTGACAAAAGCCTTTAAACAAACCAGTGCTAAAGCTAACTGTGCCAATGGTTTGCTAATGTACTTCTATGTTGTTTTGATTTTTGTTTCGCATGAAAAGATAGTGGGGTCACAAACATGTCCACAGCCCTGCACATAGCCCTCCTCTGGCTCATGCTAATCGTACAGTGTGAGCAGGTCAGCGTATACAACCATCGCTCTGTACAGAGCACACGCTCAGGTCATGAGCTTCGTATGAGATTCAATCGCACAGTTTGGGGATAATTTGGAACTGAAATCTTAAATCTTAAAAAGGCAGAAAATTGCAGCGTGTAAGCCCAGCTTTAGACTCATTTCACTAAAGCAGAGTTATCATAATTGCATTTAAGATTGTACTAAAAATCTTGCCTAGTTTTTTTTGTATTTTTTTAAATTTTGGTGAAGTTTAGAATTTTACTTCCTGGTTGGACACAGGCAGCATATGGCAAACCTGCCATATGCACAATAAAGCTACATTATGTAACTTTTCTGACGGGAAGGTACGTCACCTTGCTTGAGATGTTAGCGCTTTGCCAAGAATGTTCCACTCTACTTATCTCCATGGAAACAAGCAGGTAGCACCCTTAGGCCAAGTTAGGGCTAGTCAGGTCTGTGGAGAGGTTACCCCACACTGTAAGAATGTTTTTCAAGATATTTTAATTACATAAAAAGAAGATATACATTTAATGGGACATTCCAGGCAAAGCAACAACATCTCCATGGAGACGAGCAGGTGGCAGACGTTCCACCAAAAAAATCTAATGTATAATTAAAGCAAAAATGTGTGTAAAATAAGGTAGAGATGTGCTGTTTTGTAAATAGACAATGAAAATAAAATTAAATATAGTAAATAAAATGATTTATGCTATATACAAGAAGTGGGGAAATGTTCTGTTTTCACTTATCTCCCAACCCCAGCCCAGACCCTTTTGACCTCCACTCCACTGAACACGAAACAGACAAAATGTATGATGTATAACAGAAACTTTCCACACATCAAACAAAACGGTGTCCTTGGACGGTTCAGAGATTCAGATTGTCAGTCACTACAAATACACAGGTGTGGGGCTTGATTCCTTTTTAAATTTCCAAATGCACATTAATAGTCTGCTTAGAATAGGTTTTCTGTACCGCCACAAAAACTGTTTCACCTGCCCTGCAAGAGAGGCTGTGTCCGAATGTCCACACTATTCCCTACAGGGGGCACTATTTAGAGGTCACACCATTTTTAGTGGCGTCCAAATGCCCAGTTGGTGAGAAAATAGTGCACTCAAAATTTCCCACAATGCACCTTGAAAAGTAGTGGGCATCAGTCCTCACTAGACCGGTCAATATAGACCACAATGCACTGAGTTGGAAAAACAACAGTGCGGTGACAGGTCCTTAACTGGACACAACACGACTGAATGAAGCAGACCGAAGCGCTGGTTTATCACACTGTTGATCCTAATTATGAGTAAAACACTCCTAAATAAACTGTTGCTGTGTAAAGTTGCTAGCGTTAGCCGCTTACCTTGGCTTGAGCTGTTAAAAGAGCGATAATTTCCACATCTCAGATTTAAAAAATGAATAATCCAATCCATTTACGTGAGAGTCAGACTGACAAAAACTTGTATGATTATTATTAGTCCATAAAGACTTGCGCCAGTCCAACCTGATCATTATTTATGATAGAAAGCAAGTTTTATCAAAGTTTAGACTTTAAACTTTTTTCACTCAGACGCCAGAGTCATGTGAGCTGTCAGTCAGTAGCGAGCTGTGCGTCTGTGAATGAGGCACTATAGAGTCTGCTAAAGAGTGCAGGGCTGTGTAGTGAACGAGGGGTTAGGGACCAGGAGGGACATTTGGACACAGCCTACAGTCCTCGTGATACTCCATTACAGAGACTCTATAGATCAGTCTCAAAGACACGACTACACAAGCTCCATGTGATTCACCATGCAGCCATCCTCCCTCCACACCCGCACACAAACACGCCGGTTATTGTTCATTTACAAATCTAACTAGCTCACTGTGTCTCAAAGCTAACAGTCACGTTTATTAAAATTAGCATCATAAAATAAACAACCTATTCAAATTCAAATTCAAATACAGACTACCCAAATATTTTTATATGTAGAATACTTACAGCTTGTGGTGCTGTTTTAATATTTATTATGGCTCAAAATTAGCGTTAGTATTGAGACACAAACATCACTCTTTCTAAACACAAAAGTGTCCTCTGAAGTGAAGTATACATTTTATTTGTGTAGTTTTTAGCCTATTGTCCTGTTATCTTTGTAATGTTAAATATTTATTCATTCTGCGTGACTGCAAAAACTGGGCTGTGTCTGAATGTCCCCCCCAGCTCCTAACCCCTCACTCACACACAGCCCTGCACTCTATAGAGCCTCATTCACAGAGAGATTCAGACACACAGCTCATTACATTTGGGTCACGTGACTTTGGGTCGGGGTGAAAAAAAGTCCATTCAACTCTGATGAAACTTGATTTGTTCCATAAATAATGATCAGATTGGACTGGCACAAGTTTTTATGGACTAATAATAACCATACAAGTTTTTGTCAAGATGGATCTCACGTAGCCGGACTGGATTTTTTTTTTTTTTTTTGCTCTGTTAACATCTCAAGCTAAGGTAAGCAGCTAACACTAGTAACTTTACACAGCAACAGGTTATTTAAGAGTGTTTTATTCATAATCAAGATCAACAGAGATAAACCAGCGCTTCGGTCTGCTTCATTCAGTCGTGTTGTGTCCAGTTAAAGACCTGTCTCTGTCCGCTGTTGTTTTTCGAAATCTTGTAATGCATTGTGGTCTATATTGAGCCCACTATTGGCGTGACCCCTAAATAGTGCTCTAACTAGGGAATAGTGTGGACATTCGGACACAGCCACAGCGATACAACTGGACAGGAAGTAGTGAGGTTGCCAGGCGCTGTTGTGCTCAGAGCCCATTGGTAAAACGTCATCTTTCCTCAGCTCACTACAAACACCCACAGCTCCAGCCGCACGCTCCAGCAGCCATATTAACCTGGTTGTTCCTGAAGCCCACACAGCTTTTGGCAGCTCCTATTTTCAGTTCTCTGCAGTGACTGGAACCACCTACAGCCGACTTTAAAACTCATTTTGCTTTTACCTCTGTCGACTTTTAAAAACTCAACCCAGAATACTTTACACGATCAGTGCACATGCTTCTGAGACTTTTAAATCTTTAATCTCTAAAATGAGTTGTCCGGGTCAGCCATTTTTCAACAATAAAAATAAAAACACAAATGTCTGTTTTCACCTACCCCCTATCCCCGCCCACTGCTCTGTACCACATTCTGAAGAGGTGGGGCGTTTAATAAATACATGGACAAAAAGCATAACGTGTCTTCTTTATGTGAACTCCCCCTCCTCCCTCTCTCCTCCTTTCTCCCTCTCCCATCTCTCATCTCCCATCCCTCTTCCTCTTCTCCCTGACTCATCCCTCTAACTCCCCCTCTTCTGTCTCTCTCACTCCTCTTTCCCCTCTTCCTCTCATTCTCTCTCTCCTCTCTTCTCCTTCCCTCTCTACTCCTCTTCTCCCCATACCCTCTCTCTCCCCTCACTCCCACACTCCTCTCTTCTCTTTGTCTCTCACTCCTCTCTCCCTCTCACTCCCTCTTCTCTGTTTCTCTCCCCTTCTGTCTCTCCTTCCTCCTCCTTGTCGTTCCCTCTCTGCCTCTTCGCTTTCTCTCTCCCCCTTCCCTTCCTCTCTCTCCCCTCGCTCCCTAACTCTTCTTTCTCTCACTCCTCTCTCTACCTCCCCTCTTCTCCTTCCCTCCCACTCCCCCTCCTGCCATCCTCTCTTCTTTTTCTCTATCACTCCTTTCTCATTTTTTCTCCTCTATCTCTTGCCTCTACTCTTCTACTTCTCTCTCCCCCTTCCTCTTCCCTTCTCTCTCTCTCTCCCTCCCTCTCCTGTCTCTCTCCCTCTCCTCTTGTCCTCTCTCTCCCTCCCCTCTTGTCCTTCTCCCTCTCTCCCCCTCTCTCTTCCCTTCTCCTCTTGCTCTCTCCCTGACCTCTTCTCTCTCTCTTCCTCCCCCTCCCTCTCTCCCCCTCTCTCTTCCCTTCTCCTCTCTCTCCCTAGCCTCTTCTCCATCCCTCTCCCATGTCTCTCTCCCTCCCTCCCCTCTGTCTCCCTCCCTCTTCCCTTCTCCTCTCTATCTCTCCCTCCCCTCTTCTCCCTCCCTCGTTCACATACATGCAGAGCGCGGTGCAGACCTGACCTCCGTGCTCTCTGAGGGTTCCTGCGCTCCTTGAATGCAGCGCGGTGTGTTTGAGGATGCTGGGAGAGAGAGAGCTGTGAAGGACAAGCTTCTATCTGTCCATTAAAGAAACACAGTCCAGAGGGTCCCACCAAACACATATGCCCTGTATGCTAACGCGCTCACTCACAGATGGAGGGATGAGGAAATACAGGAGGGAGAGAAAGAAGAGGTACAGATACAAGGAGAGATGGAGGAGAGACAGAGAAAGAGAAGAGGGAGAGAAAACGAGGAGGGGAAGAATATTTAAGATGCTACCAACACACACACCACTTTCATACTAGGCAATGTGGGTGAAGTGTGTTGCTCAAACAGCAGAATCAAATGGATTGTGGGTGGTGGACGAGTCGCCCTCACCTGGAGCTGTGTTTCATTCCTGCGTCTTTCACTAAAATGATGTGTTTTTAAAGCCTGTATACGGTGCCTTCACCAGAGGCATTATGGTCATTTCAGCTTTCAAAATAGTTTCACCTCAGAGACTGCAAACCACACAATCATAATGAAGGAGCCATGGACCTCCTCCTGACCAGGATCCCGGCTCAGATCTGGAGAAGGGTCTATCTTGGTACTCAGGCTCAGATCTGACTCTGACCTGAAAGCAGGGGACATCCATGGGAGTGTTCATCTGTCCATTTTCTTCCCGAGGCATCAGTCTAAGCAGGAAAACCCAGACTTCCCTTTCCACACACACTTCCTCCATCTCTTCCAGAGGGATCCCGAATTGTTCCCAAGCCAGCTGCAAGACATATTCCCTCCAGCGTGTCCTGGGTATTCCCCGTGGCCTCCTCCCAGTGGTACATGCTCAGAACACCTCTCCAGGGAGGCGTCCAGCCACCTCAGCTGGCTCCTCTCGACATGGAGGAGCAGCGGCTCTACTCTGAGCTCCTCCTGTGTGGCTGAGCTCCTCACCCTATCTCTAAGGGAGAGCCCAGCCACCCTGCAGAGGAAACTCATGTAATCGCATGTATCCGCAGTCCAGTTCGTGACCATAGATGAGAGTGGAACAGGACTAAATCAGGACTAATCTCGATTTAAACCAAGACTTAACTGGGACTAAACTTGGACTAAACCAGGGACCATAAATGAGGGCAGGAATGTAGATTGAGATCAAGAGTTTTGCCTTTGGACTCAGCTCCTTCCTCATCACAACAGTCTGATACAGCAACCGCATCACTGCACACACTGCACCGATCGAACTGTCAATCTCATGCTCCAGCCTTCCCTCACAGGACTAAACCAGGTCTAAACCAGGTCTAAACCAGGACTAAACCAGGTCTAAACCAGGTCTAAACCAGGACTAAACCAGGTCTAAACCAGGTCTAAACCAGGACTAAACCAGGTCTAAACCAGGTCTAAACCAGGACTAAACCAGGTCTAAACCAGGTCTAAACCAGGACTAAACCAGGTCTAAACCAGGTCTAAACCAGGACTAAACCAGGTCTAAACCAGGTCTAAACCAGGACTAAACCAGGTCTAAACCAGGTCTAAACCAGGACTAAACCAGGTCTAAACCAGGTCTAAACCAGGACTAAACCAGGTCTAAACCAGGTCTAAACCAGGACTAAACCAGGTCTAAACCAGGTCTAAACCAGGACTAAACCAGGACTAAACCAGAACTAAAGCTGGACTGAACCAGGTCTAAACCAGGTTTAACCCAGGACCAGACCAGCCAATCCGGAGCAAGACTGTTGAAGGTAACGCCCCTTCTCGCCCGTACTGCTGGTTTGGCAAGGATCAGGAGTTAAGCAGCACTGTCAATCAAACCTGTTGCTAACGCTAGCGAGAGCAACCTCAGGGAAAGAAGGCGCCTGATTTGTCTGTTATTAATGTTATATCTTCATTTAAGGACAAAATAGTGAGATAAAAAGCCCAGGATCCTGTAGAGCAGGATAAGATCAACATTAAATTGGAGCCAGAGTCGATGGAGCCAGAAGCACAGCCATGATCACTTCCTATTTGTAACACTATAGCAGGTTAGCTATGTTCATTTATATATACAGTCTATGCTCCCCACCCACCGGAGAGGGCAAGCCGCATAATGTGAAATTGCTCTGCTTCCTCCTCCCACACACTGGTCTACACCAAATCCAGGTGAAGTCTAAACCAGGACTAAACCAGGACTAAACCAGGTGTAGACTAAACCAGCTCTAATCTAAATCTAAGCCAGGTTCAAGTCAGGTTCAAAGAGCACTACACCATCTCTTTTCCTGTCACCTGTCTCTCCACTCCACTCCAAACCTTAGAACCTTCTCCGCTCATCTTTTAATTAAACTTTGCGTCTCTTCTGGAGGCCATTTTTCCGGTTTTATTCGGCCGTATTTCCAGTTTGCGGAGCGTTCCCGGCGTGTGACCTTTCGTTTGTTTGGATTTACTCGGCACACGCACGGCCAAAGAAGAATCCGTCTTTTTAATATCGCGCTCTACGGCCCTCCTGTGTCCTCGTTAGCTCACGCCACTATTTTACAGCCATGCTAATTAGTATCGGGGAGAGTTATGGCGCTAATCCTTCCCGTTTTTCCGACGTGATGCTGCGGAGTTTGTGTCGGAGTGGTACAAAGCCAGCGGTACGTCCACAAACTCATAAAGAGCAGCGTTCCTGGGAGAGAGGAGGAGAGGTGATAAAACAGAGGAGTTTTCCAGACGGATTCAAAAATAAATAAACACAAGAGTCCTCAGGGTGAAACAAGAATCTGTAGAAATATGTTATATACTATAAGACGCCGCGCAAATGAAATCAGCTCTACACTACAAAACATTTATTATATACAGTTAAAGAGCCACTGCGGAACTTTTCTAGTGTAGAGTCTGCCACTTGCTTGTCTCCATAGATTGGCTGTTGCTTTGTTTAGAATGTGCCGCAGTATGACATTAAGCATATCTCCGTGGAGATGAGCAGGCGACGCCATCAGGTCAGGTCAGATCTGTGGAGAGAATGAATTTCAAGGCATTTTGAGCAATAAGAAACGCTAGTTGAATAATTGTGAGATAGTTTAATGCCATACTGGGGAACATTCCAGGCAAAGCAATGACATCTCCATGGAAACAAGCAGGCGGCAAATCCTAGTGTGCACCTTTAAAGTGACTTAAACTCAAAATTGTATTGATTGGAGGAGTTTGGACCAGAGCTGTGGTTCCCAACGTGTGGGTCAGAGTTGCATGGTGTTAGTTGGACGTCAGTAATAGTATATTTTAGTGAAAATAGCTCCAAAATACACAATATGCTATACCTCTGTGGTAAGAGAGAGCTGTTGAGGCCTGTGTCCAAGGTCTGCTGACTTCTGCTGACCTCCCCCTTTGCCCACATGCTTCTCTGGATCCCTGTGTAGGCCGCTCTGCCCTCCATGTCCCAGTCAAATCAATAGAAAAAGCTAAACACATGTTAAACTCAAAGCAAATATTCTACTCATCTGGTTGCATAGGTGTCATTTTGCCAGGAAAAATGCAGGCCAGTCCATGTCAGGACCATAGGACCACTCTGCACAATCCAGGTATTTTTATTTTGTGTCCGTAACTGAAGATATGAACATTAATAACAGACAAATCAGGCACCTTCTTTCCCCGAGGTCATTCCCACTAGCATTAGCAACAGGTTTGATTGACAGTGTTGCTAAATCAGGCACTTCTTTCCCCGAGGTCATTCCCACTAGCATTAGCAACAGGTTTGATTGACAGTGTTGCTAAGCGCCTGCTCCCTGCTAAACCAGTGGTGCGGGCGGGAAGGGACGCTACCGTCAACAGCCTCATGCTGGATTGGCTGTTTGGTTGCTATGATACTCACGGTCGGAATTCCAAATATGGAACTTGGCTCCAAATTGGCCCCTATAACTGCTCCAGCCTCGATGAGCTTCATTTAACTGAAACCGAACGCTGTGGGTGACGTCACACTCACTCAGTCCACTTCTTTATACTGTCCACATCAGGACATCCCCATCTCCACTGCACTCTGGGATCGGTCATAACTCCATGTTCATGTTTTCATGTTTCCTCCGCCCTGTATCTGGTCTGACAGGTGGTAGGCTGAGTAAATATCTGAATGAACAGTGAGAATGGTTGGGGTTTGCAGTTGCAGGTTCCTGAGCTCAAATGTTTGGGAAGAACTTTTTAGATTTATATTTAAGAAGATATATTCTGTTTTTTTCAGGTTCTTAGTATTAGCACTTTCTTCATTGTAAACCGCTATATTGACCAAATCAGGACTAAACCAGGACTAAACTAGAACTAAACCAAGACTAACCAGGACCAAGCCAGGACTAAACGAGGACTAAACTAGGATTAAACTAGGATTAAACCTGTTCATCAGAACAAAACCAGGACTGAACCATGACTAAACTAGGCCTGAACCAGGAGTAAACCAGAACTAAACCAGGACTAAACCAGGACCAAACCAAGACTAAACCAGGACTAAACCAGAACTAAACTAGGACTAAACCAGGATTAAACCAGGTTTAATCCAGGTCTAATCCATGACTAAACCAGGACTAAACCAAAACTAAACCAGGACTAAACCAGGACTAAACCAGGACATAAGCCCATCTGGGCTAAACCCTGGTCTGCACTTATTCTTATGAGTTTCCTCTTGTTTACCTCCTGCTCCTCTCTCATTACTCGCGTGTCCGAGCGCTGTGTGTTTTACGGGCAGACTTTACGATGATTTTTTCACGGCGTTTCTAATGTCTTATTTACGATGCCCATCCGTCGTGCTCCTGTGTGGCCTCATTAGAAGCACATACTCATACACATAATTATCCTCTCATTGTTTTAATAAGAGTGTTCTGCTCCCCACGGCCCGCCTGTCCACCGGAATATTTATACTGCAAGTACACAGGAAGGACAGGCACCAGGAGCAGTACTGGTAGAAGTAATAGTAATAGTAGTGGTTGATGTAGTAGTAAGAGGAGGTTAGCTTGTATAAGATCAGGTATCAGAGGTGAGAGCAGAAGGAGATGAGTATGCTAGCAGTAGGCCAAGCTATAGACCGTTGCAGGAGTGATGTGTTTAGAACAGAAGTGCATCAGGCTGGTACCAGAGACTGTAGAAAGAAGTGGACTAAGTGAGTGTGACGTCACCCACAGCGTTCAGCTCCAGTTAAATGAAGCTCATCGAGGCTACAGCAGTTATAGGGGCCAATTTGGAGCTGAGTTCCATATTCGGAATTCCGACCGCGAGTGTCATAGCAACCAAAGAACCAATCTGGAGTAAGGCTTCTGAAGGTAACGCCGCTTCCCGCCTGCACTGTTGGTTTAGCAGGGAGTGGGCGCTTAGCAATGCTGTCAATCAAAACTGTTTTTACCAGGATCACGTAGAGCAGGTTAATATGAACATTTTAAGACCAAATGACGAGCCTGACAGCAGCAGTTACAGAGAGAGAAGTGACGTTTTTTCAGTATAAAGTGAATTGGAGCCAGAGTTCGATGGAGCAGAAATGTGCTCATGCTCACTTCCTATTTGGAGTGTGGCGGCTAGCCTATAATAAGTATTACAGTTGGGGCAGCTCCATTTTGTTATATTATAGTAATGTTTGAGTCTTGTCACCATAGATTGTGTATAGAAGTGGACTGAGGAAGCCTGACAGCAGCACTCACAGAGAGAGGGGCAAAGAGTTTTCAATAGAAGTCAATTGGAACCAGACCTTGAAGGATTTGCTAACGTAGCAACTAGCGCATCAGCTATGTCCATCTATATATACAGTCTATGCTTGTCAGCCTAGTAGATTCAACGTTTGTGAATTTACCCTCTGGATATTTCAAAAAAATGCCTCTTCCTCCAATCTGGGATCATGACATCATCACATTCTAGCCGTGGTGGAAGGTAACAAAGTAAAAGTAGTAAAGTACTGTACTTAAGTACAAATTTTAGGTATCTGTACTTTACTTAAGTACATTTTTCAGTGGCTACTTTTTACTTTTACTTCACTACATTTGAGAGCAGGTATCTGTACTTTATACTCCACTACATTTTGAACAGGACTGAAAGTATTTTTACGATAGTTTGAGACCTACTCAAAAGACTGAGGGTTTATTGTTAACACCTTCATAATTTGAGCAAACAAAAATATACAAATAAAAACAGATAGAAAAAACAAAATTCAGCACAAATCTGAATCAATACATCTGAAGTGTGATTGGATCTCATATTCTGCACAAAATATGTTTACTTTTTACTGTTTAAGTACACAGACACTGGGGACAAGGTGGGTTATGTGTCCTGCCCAAGGACACAAAGACAGAGTTTGTCTGTGGGAGCTGAAATTGCACTGCCAACCTGTGGGTTAGTGAATCTGATCTGACTGCTGATGTTTATGTTGCTAGTGGGATTTGAACTGCCAACCTTCGGATCAGAGGACAGGGAACACTCTACCGGCTGAGCTGCTGTCGCCCCTTGTAATAGTAATGACCTGCAGGACCCGTGTGAGTCCTGAAGCACCTACAGTCTGTACACACACTGACAATATACAGGGTTAAACATGTCACATCACCACAATAACAACATGTGCATCTGTGGCTCATTACAGTGAAATGCTTCAATGAAGAGGCTGAGACTAGACAAGGCAAGTTTATTTGTATAGCACAATTTGTACACAAAGTCATTCAAAGTGCTTTAAAGAATAAGAAAGACCTTAAAATCACAACACAACAAATCAAAACACAAATAATCACAAATAATCATCATAAAATGAACATTCAAAGAGAAGAGGCAGAATAAAAACCTTTCAGTCATATGCACAGCTAAACAGAACTGTTTGGAGCCTGGATTTAAACATTGTCAAAGTAGAGGCCTGTCTCACATCTTCAGGAAGAATGTTCCAGGTTTTAGCTGCAGAAAACTGAAACGCTGATTGCCCATGTTTAGTCCTGACTCTGAGGACTTCAGGGACCAGCCTCCTGCTGGTGCCCAGAGTGTGAGATGGTTCATATGGCACTAACATGTGGGAGATGTACTTTGGTTCTAGGCCATGGAGAGACTTGTAACAAGCAGAGCTGCTTTAAAGTCTATTGTCTGAGCCACAGGAGCCAGTGCAGAGACCTGAGCACAGGACTTATGTGCTCGTACTTCCTAGTTCTAGTTAGGACCCGAGCAGCAGCGTTCTGGATGTACTGCAGCTGTCTTAACGCTCGTTTGGAGAGGCCAGTGAGCAGGACGTTACAGTAGTCTAGTACACTACTGGAGACAAATGCATGGATAAG
>JACM01020513.1:0-15607 GCA_000787095.1 Periophthalmodon schlosseri
ACAAATTTCCCTATAGCAGAGGAGTTTCAATGCATTTCTATATTAAAGACTGGTATCTGTATCAGTATCTTTTGCCATACTAGCCCTCATATTCCGTCACTGTTGGAGAACTGCTGGTTATTGAATGGATTCTAGCGAAAAATTGCAATGTTTTGACCCTTACAATTAGTTAAATATGTTACAATATCAAAAGTCCATGACAACCTGTAAACACAAACATACAAAAGGAGCTCAAAGACAAAATGCCTGTTGTCAGAATGCCCTGGAAATCATTAGGTGGGGTATTTTTCTCAAGAACAAAATTAAAGTTGAATGAAAATCATTTTATCATCTTTTTATAATAATTTTGAGGTTTTTGTGACCAATTATTAGTGTTGCTACAGTTTTTTACCAACCTCCACCTGTTTACAATATGTGCCATATCTGTTTAACAAGGGAAAAAGTCTTAAAATGACACTCTTAAAGGTGCACTATGTAACTTTTGTGGTAGGGGTGGGCCTCTTGCTCGTCTCCATGGAGATGCTATGCTACGCTATGTTATGCCTGGGTTGTTCCACAGTATAGCATTAAACATATCTATCTTGCATTATTATTATAGGTGTTTATTGCTAAAAGATACCTTGAAACAAACTGAAATGGGGTCGCCTCTCCACAGATCTCACCTGTAACTTGGCCTAATGAAGCCTGCTTGTATCCATGGAGCTGGATAAGTTTAATTCAGATTAAAATAATGCCATACTGTGTTATCATTTTAGGGTTATCATTTGGCAAAGCAACGGCATCTTCATGGAAACAAGTGTCAAACCCTTCAACAAAAAAGTGACATAAGACATCTTTAAAACTGAATTACATAACTGTATATAAAGATGGATAAGATAAGTATATGTACTTACTTATACCAAAACAATTATTAGGAATTTGTAACATGTGTTTCATGTTCAGTTGCAACATAGACTTGTTCCACCATCTTTGGTTGCCAGATAGAAAAATAAATTTATCACAAATGCATTCAAATCACTCTTATTTCTGAGCTTTTGAATATATATTATATTATCTATTTTACTCTATCAGACCTACTACCAATGAAGAGAAGAGGAGTCAGAGAACAAATGTTATAGTTAAACTGTTTGCATATTAAAACAGAAATTATATAACCTATACACGTAACTGCATGGTTCAAAAAGTTGGCCATCTTTATATACAGTTTGCCCTAAAGAAATAAATTACAATATATTTATAACAACTAGCACCTTTTCTTGAATATTTTGGCTTTTGTGTTGTCATGGCAAAGCGTAACGAGGGAAGTGTTAAAGGGACACTATGTAACTCTGGTGAAGGGTTCGCCACCTGCTTTTTTCCTTGAAGATGGACTTGTTTCACCTGGGATGTTCCACAGTATGACATTAAACTTATACATAGAGATAAGCAGGTAGCACCAGCACGTCAAGTTACAGGCCAGATCTGTGGAGAGTCAACACCACACAAAGTAACAACGCCTGCTTTTCAGTGCATTCACACCTATAGCTGAATAAATACAAGATTGGTAATGCCATACTGTGAAACATTCCCAGCATAACAATAAAATCTAAGACCCAAGCAGGTGGTAGAACTTCCACCAGAAAAGTTACAGCGCGAGGTTGAAATAAATAAACATTCATCTTAAACAGTAACATCCATTTTCAACAACATTTTTCATATTTTTCTGTGAGTTTTTGTGTTGTAGTTTGGGTTGTCTGGCTCTAGGGGGCGCTTCAGTGGAGTGGTGGGTCACATTGGTTTTAACGGGTTGTGTGAGTCTTTATACATAGCACTATGTATTGGTTTTAATTAGGGATGCACCAGTTTGGCCCAGAAAGTCTCATAATGTTTGAACTTTTTATACAAAGCTGTTTTGTAGTTACTTGAGAGATAAATAACTGGTACATAACACATTTGGATCAGTGTTGTCTTATTTTATTTCATTTTAAAGGAAATAAATCAGTATTGGAACTGAAAAAGCTACATCGGTGCATCCCTACAAAGCACTATGTTTTGGTTTTAATGTGTCTTGTGAGTCTCTATACAAAGCACTATGTATTGGTTGGAGCAGCTCCGTGTCTGTTGTCCCAGTAGGAGACCCGAGGAGAGACTGGAGGACTGTCCCATCACGGAGACATGGTCCACGCCCCAGTCCTCACAGTATTTATCCAGGACACGATACCCCCTACTGGTCGAGCCGTGCCATATGTGCTTCTGAGGCCTGGAGAACAATCACAAAGATGTAGTCAAGTCAAAAAGTCAGTACTGAGATAGTAATCAATACTTTAACTAGTGTCATTAACAAAATACTCATTTGATCAAGTATCAATACTGAAAAAGTAGGACAGAATCAAATGTATCCTGAATAGTTTTAGAATAGTCTTGATCTGTTCCATTCACTTTTTATGTTTTATTGTTAATTGGTATGGCAACAGAGCTAGATTTTCATGACTTTGAAACCCAAGAATATCAGAACTAATATAAGACCACGTGGCGATATTTGTAATTACCAAAGTATTGGGCCTTCAATTACGTTTATTTTAGTATTATGACAGCATTAAATTATTGTGATTAATACTAGAAATTTTAAAAGAAGGAAAGAAACAGATAAATGGATGGAAGGATGAAGAAATATACATACAATTAATTATTTAAGGCTAAAAGTCTGAAGAATAGACTTACTCTTATGTACTAGTAATGTTTTGTTATTCACGGTTTAAAAGCCACTGTTCATTAGACGAGTGGCTTTGGAAAGTTTGGACACACCCTTTCATTCAGTGGTTTTTATTCATTATTTTTACTGATTTCAACATTTTATTTATATACAGACGACATCAGATATATTAAATTATGTAGCAAAGGAAAAAAGTAAATAACTCTACTAAATAGCCACCCTTTGCTTTCTTGAAAAATATTTAGTAGCATCATTTAACATTTTTTCTTTACTAAATAATTCCATATATCTTACTTCATATATTTAATGCCTTCTGTATGTATATAAAATATAGAAAGTAGTGAAAATAAAAAACCCCAAAAACATTTAATAAGAGGTTATGTCCAAACTTTTGGTAGTGTAGATTAATAGATATATAGGTAAATAGATTGTTTACATAATGAGACATGTACTCACCAGAAGGGATCAGCTAAAACGTCCCGTCCGTCAAAAGAGTAGATGGGTATCCTGGTGTTGATCGGAGCTCCGTCACCGCTGAATATGGACCTCCAACTTCTGAATAAAATATCTCCCTAGAACAGAAAGTCAGATTTATTAGACAGCAGTGTAAACAGTATCTGCAAATATTTTCACACCAAGTACCACCTAAAGAAATGGGGCTTTGCAAGTACCACCAGATCTAAAAAAAGATTGAAACCAGTTCTAAAATAAGACTTAACATGACCAGTACCTAAATAAGTATTGGGGCTGCAAGAATGATCAATTTGCAATTTGAATGGTTACAATTAGCAAATCACGAAGCCTGCAATTAGTCCTTTGCAAACAACAAGATATACAGACACCCAGTGTTAATTTTGACAATTTTAATTCAAGTCTTTTGTCTAAAATGATTTTTAGTTGAGTTCAGTTGATGAAAACGTCATGCCAATTTTGTCGAGTAAATCTGTAATAGTTAAATTATTATTTACAATGATAAATTGTATTGTACTGCTGTATGGTACATGTACATATGCATTGTTGGACAGTGAGTTTGTTTAAGGTCTGGTTTAGAGACTCTGGAACAAAAATAGGAACTTGGATCTAGTCTTCACTCAGTCCTTTCATTCATGTTTAGTTTGTATTATTTGACCATTTTGGTCAAATAATACAAACTGTACTTTTAGTCTTGTGTGATGATGTCATACACTCAGACGGGGGCAAGATTTCCCTGTTGATTACATTGTACTTTGCCATGGAATATGTCCCTGATCATTTCTATTAGTGACTAAACTCACTAGAGCTCACTGTGTTACAACAAAAATTTGCATTTGAACAATTTTCATTTTAGCTGCCCCCCATCTGTATTAAATATTATTGGCCAATAGAATGTTGTGATGTCATCTGAAACCCAGCAATACTTTCAGTTCTTATCATTACTTTTTATTTAGTTTTAGTTAACAACAGGTTGAGGGAATGAGTTGGGATGCCAGGTCCAGTGTTAAGGTGGTTTTCTTCATATCTGGCCGGCAGAAGCTTGTGTGTCAGTCAAACATGAAATGTCCGAGCCTGCTGATCTATGGTGATGTGCGGTGTGCCACAGGGTTTTGTCCTCGGCCCGCTCCTGTTCTTACTATACGTCCTCCCTCTCAGCCAAATTCACCGACAACATGTGTTTACCGATGATCTGCACCTTTACTGCTCATTTAAGTCCTCTGAGGCCCACAAACAGAGCTCAGTGGCCATTTGCCAGTCTCAGATAAAGCAGTGGTTAAGTGGCAACAGCCTCCAACTAATTGCAGAGGAAACAGAGACCCTCATCTTTGACTCTGGAACTGCCTCTCTTCCTTCGTTCTTTGGACTTCGTAGATGACTTTAAAAAGTTTGGTCTGCACGCGGCGCTGTATCTCTTTGAGCGATCATTTTAGCCTTATTGATATATTTACTGTATTTTTGTTGCACACTTCTTTTGATGATTTTTTTTTACTGTGAAGTACTTTGTGACTTTGTTCTATGATTATAAAAAGCATCATATACAAAAAGTGTGCTTACTTAGGCAGAAAGATAATACGTTTATTTCAGCATTACATTCTTACCCTGAGGTTGGTGATGGGGAGCCTGTCCCTGGACCCGGGGTAGACCACATGGAGCAGATCTTGTCTGTGTGAGGAGATAAAGGCTCTGTAGTTTGGAGAAAGGCCCATGGCTTTGGCCTGGTCATAGCACATCCTGTCTGCAGATTCCAAACCCAACATCAGGCCTGAGTGAGGCTGGTTTAGAGCCACCAGGTTCAACTGAGGGAAGTCAAGAGAGGGAGAAGAGGGTTAGAAAACAGAGGAGTGTCTGTGTAATGAGTGTCCCTCATTCGTGGAGATATAATCCATAGTAAAAGAAAAATTAAATTCTGTCAACTGGACAAAAAGGACAGAACCTCTGCAGTTCTGGTCAGAGGAGAGGAGTCCACAAAAAAAATAAATATATAGTTATAAAGTATGTTATTGTATGATATGCAAATATTCAAATAATACAATTTTTGGTAGGTCTAATAATTAACATGACCTATGTTAAAGGTGCACTTTGTAACTTTTCTTTGTGAAGATTTTACTGGTTTGCCTAAAATGTTCCACAATATGGCATTAACCAGATCCATCACTATGGCGAAAAGCAGGTAACGCCAATCATGCCACGGAGCCACGTTACTAGTCAGATCCGTGGAGAGGTGACCCCGCTCACAGTAAGAATGTTCACAGTAAGTTTTTCATGATAATTTTTGAGCAATGAAAACTGGTAAACATGTTTAATGTCTACTGCGGAACACTGTAGGAAACGCAATACCATTTACATGAAGACGAGCAGAAAAGATGAGCAGAGAAGTTACATAGTGCAGCATTAATATGAAAAATACTTACTAAGAATCATGAAATCAGATTTTGCAGTGTAATACTTACTCTGGCTTTAGTTGACCGTATTCGCTCCATCGTGGGTCCCTGTATCTGATACGCCACTGCGTTGCTCGGCTAAAGAAATACAAACGTAAGTACAAAATAAAAGATAAACCACAAAATTGTATTGATCATTATTTAACTGCATACCTCGTCTTGTGGAATGATGTTATTTGAGAGGTAGATCAGACTGCCAAGCTGAGAAACAATATCAAAATCAGTTATATCCTGGGACATCGTGGGACATTTGTTTACTATATATGTTTGGACTAGTTTAAAGTGACTGGTTTGACTCTTTCATATGTTATACTATGTTGTGTACCTGTATCTCCTTCCATCCCTGAGACACTTTGATATAAAGACTGGCGGTGGTGGACACAAAGGCCATGGTCCCCTCTGCGTCTCTGAGAGTTTGCTGCATCATACTCTCACGACTCGAAAACACCTTCATCTGAACACACAGGAACAATATTTGTGTTAGGATTTATGCGTTATAATTTTAATTACAAAACTAGTTACAAAAAGGTAAACTCACAGATGCCCCTTGTCCTGGTGGTCCTGGAGGTCCGGGAGGTCCTGGGGGTCCCGCAATGCTCACTGTAATCAAGTCAAACACTGTCATTAAACCGTTCTCTTAAAGGGCTTATGTTACACTATTTTCTGATCTATGTTATAATGTTTTTTCCTCATCAAAATCATACCTGGAGTTGAGTTTTGTTTCATTCACACATGTTTAACACAAAAATCCTGCACATTTAGGCTGAGCTTGTCTCTCAAACAGAAAACACTCTGTTCCACCTTGTGATGTCATGTGGTAATAGAGGAAGTGCTCCACTGTGTTTTTAAACTCCATACACCTTCACTAGATTCAATTGGATGATTTCAGCCCTGGACTTGCCAGTCTCTACTGAATTAAAGGTAAAAGGAGCTGTTCACTTGAAAACAACCACTACATGACATCACAAGGTGGAACAGAGCATTTTGAGCTTTGGAGATGTAGACAGCCTAATAATAAAGGGTTACCCAAACATGTGTGAATGAAACAACAGCCTAATATAAAGGGTTACCCAAACATGTGTGAATGAAACAAAACACAACTCCAGGTATGTTTTTGAGGAGGTAACAGCATTATAACATGGCTTAAAGCTCACAAGAGTCAATTTTGTGTAATATATGACCTTTAAACATTAGTCATTTCCATTACAAATTTATCATATATTTACTTGCACATATAAAATACCTGTTCCATATCTGGAGCCGGTGGAGGGTCCCGGGGGTCCAGGGGGCCCGGGGGGTCCAGGTCGGCCGTATCCAGGGGAACCAGGGACTCCAGGAGGTCCCGGGGGTCCCATCAGAGAGTCTCCTTTAGGACCCTGTGGAGGAGGAGTCTGGTTCAGTTCTTTGATCCTGATGGTTGTTGTCATGACATTCTGAGGGGCTTGAGTTTGAAAACTGAGATAAAGGGCAAGCCAATTTTTATTTTTATTTATCTTCCACTTTTTGTACAAACAAAAGTTGTTATATCTTCTTTGTCTGCAAAAATGAACAAAGGTGAAACTATTCCTTTTACTGTTGTGCCAAAGAGCTGCTGACTTGCAGTCACTCACTAAAAAGAACATTTGACCACAAGATACCTGGACTAGATCACCCATATAATGTAATATGGGCTCTTTATGTATGGTTTATGTATTGTTTATATGACCAGACTCACCACAGCCCCAGGTCGCCCTGGGAAACCAGGATGTCCCATGAACCCAGACTCTCCTTTGTCACCTTTTTCTCCTTTAAGACCATTATTGCCCTGTCACAAATATATCCAACTTTATGTACAACAACATAAAGAAGCAGGTGGCAAATCCACCACCAAAAAAGTTACACAGTGCATCTTTAAGAAGGATTTGAGTCAAACTTACCCAGCCTCTCGTGAAAAAGTCTAAAAACACAGATGGTAGATGAAGACAATAGTTAGACAAGTTAGCTATGCTTCTTATATGACATATTATAATTCACTAATAGAAATAGTGTATGTGAGAATGGTAGAATCAGTTATACCTGGTGAAGGTAATCCAGGAGGTCCTCTCTCTCCCTTTTCTCCTTTTGTTCCATTTTTACAATTACCTAATTTACAAAAATGACGTTAAGGCCCTGTACACAATTCTTTCCATATATTTGTCTTGCCCCAGTACAGATATATTGTATAAGCAGCTCTTGAGGTCAAAATATGTCTGCTGTGTTCTGTCTGCATCTAATTTTAACATGCTTTATTGTCAGATAATGCTAGTTGTTGTTAGCTTTACTGTGCCAGCAAAACTCCTTTCTGGTCTCTGAGTTGTGAAAAGCATTTATAAACTCATCGCTGTGAGTAATTAGGATGCTCAGAATGCATAAGGTAAGTGAAAAATATCTTTGGACCACTGCAAACTGTTTAAAGTTAACTAGTTCTAGTTTTTCAGGTTTTTAAAACAGTAAAAATCTGGCTTTAAGTTGAGCGACAACAGCTGAATTAATAAATATGGATTAAAGGACTAGTTCACTCACCTGCTGCTATTGTCCCATCTGGATTAAGCTGCAAAAAGACGCATATATTATAATGTTAATTAAAATAATTTTAATAAATACAGTCTTTTTTTTTTTTTACCTTGTTAGTGAATGTTAAACCAAGCAAATATTAGTTACTGAAGGCTACTTGTAGGCCCACATCACCATCATGCAAAAATGTGAACAAACCACATGCTAAGAAACTAGACTTGAATGTCCTAAGGCAAAGTATCAGATGTAACTTTTCAACACTAGTTATGCTGCAGCAAACATTTGATCATTAGGGCTGGGTATCATTAAGAAATTGCAGATATGATACATGCCTCAATACATAGGCCATGATACAATATGTGTGTTGATACAGTTCACTTTCAACTTGACTAAATTCAGTGCGATATATTTCAAATTGATTCAATACAGTTCAGTAAAAAATAAAGACTTTCGGGCCCTTACTTAATGATCAACCCCATTTGGTCGATGACTCACTAGAAGAACACATCAGACTGTTGCATTGGTCCCTGTGTATTCATTCATAACTTATACGAGCTCAACATTTACTTGTACAAAGGGACATGTGCAATTTAGCTGCTCTAAAGGCTCACGACAAAACTAATTAATCATGGATGTGATACTAAATGTCTTTGTTAAACCACTACCTGTGCAAAGTTAATATGAAACACACCCATTTTAATCATCAAAACAGTGAATGTGTCAAATGTATTGCATAAATAAGTTTCCTTCTTCTAAATAAGCAACAAAATTGTAGTGCTGTTGGTAAAATATACAAAAAATACTTTTGGCGATATATCGATACAGCAGCCTACAATATCAATACTGTATAATCAAATTAAACGATATATATTATGTTGATATTTTGATATTTTTGCTGACCTCTTTTGATCATTATCTGATTTCTGGCATTGTTTAACTGTATCATGTAAATGGTTTCATTTGATGAGTGTAATCTGATTGCCTTCTTTCTAATCTGTTCACACTGACTGACTTCAATGCTAGCAGGACCGAAGACTCAATAAAGACTGTCTTCTAGAGTCATTGTGCCCTCTGCTGGCATCATTTCAAGTTACACAATGAGAAATATCAAGGCTGCTACTGTGTTCAACACTAGTTTAATGTGTCTAATGTAGAATGAGGAGGTATAAAACCACATGCAGAGAGTTGTTAATATCTGGGAAAGGCAGGTAAATGAGACCTCCACATGCAGGTTTAGATTCAGAGAGAGGGGCAGTGGATTCAGGACTAAACTCGGACTGTCCCGGGACTTACAGGCATTTTGCAGTGAGGTCTGGGAGGGATGGGGAACACTGTCTTCATTTGGCAAAGAGGGTACAGTAACATAAGATTATAAACAGACTTAAAAGGGCTATATGAGGTGGAGGTTATGAGCTTGTGACTTACTCCTTTGGGGCAGTTGAAGATCCCTGGTCGGCCTGGTGGACCTGGACGACCGGGGGGCCCCTGTGGAAAATGGTTAATATTTATTTTCCATCCATCCATTTTCTTCCACTCATCCGGGGCCGGGTCGCGGGAGCAGCGGTCCAAGCAAGGACTCCCAGATTTCCCTCACCCCGGGATGTTTATTTTTTTTTTTTAGCTTTATCACATTAGTGTTCTTTAAGTTGTGTTTTGTTTCATACAGGCTTTCATGTGGTGTGTATTGCTGGGTTTCAGATGACATCATATTCTATAGGCCAATATTAATGAATACAATGGGTGGCAGCTAAAATTAATATTGTTAAATGCCAAATTATGTTGTAATATAGTGAGTGAGAATAATTGAAAATACCAGGTTCAACATTTGTGAATTTACCTTTTGGATATTTCATGACAAAGTACAATGTAATCAATAGGGAAATCTGTCTCTTTCCCCCCCATCTCCGAGAATGACATCATCACATTCTACAGTCTGAAAACCACCAATTGTGTATCACTGGTGGTCATTTTGAATGCCTATATTTGTCCTCCATTTAGTTAGTTCTAGTTAAGAACCAACACTCAAGTCTGTAGACCTATTTTAGACTTGGTTTAGACCTGGTCCTAGTCCTGGTTAAGATCTGGCCATATTGACACAGTTGAATATTTCTTAGGTGATACTTGGTGTGAATAGTTTGAGAACCACTGTGTTAGAGTAGTCCTCTCCAGAGCTCAAATGCTTGGTGCCACCATGTGATGTCATTAGGAGGAAATCCAGGAAGTTCTTCATCATCAAAATCCTACGACCTCTTTTATATCTGAAATTGCCTCTAAATAGCATCTTGCATAATCTTGAACCCAAATGCAACTAAATAATAAAATAATAATGCATTTGTAACTCACTGGCAGACCAGTGGAGTCTCCTCTGTCTCCCTTCTGTCCATTCAGTCCTGGGCGACCCTGCATTAGAAAAACACATATGATGTTTTACATATTTATGTTTAGTGTTTATGTTTGACTATTGTTATTAGAGCAAAAATGAAGCAATACAATAATTTAATAGTTCTTACAGGTCGCCCTGGGAAACCAAACTCTCCCTTTGGTCCTGGTGGTCCAATAGGTCCCTTTAGACATTTAAAAGCACCAATTAAAGTTTAAGCAATTAGTCTGTGTGAACTTTGATAGTTACATTCACTTGACAGACAATACTTACTTGTGGTCCGGGTGGTCCAGTTACACCAATATCCCCCTATGAGTAAAATCAGTATAATTAGTAACTATTGTAATTTAAATCTATGGTGAATCTTCATAACAAAATCTGACCTTTGCTCCTTGGGGTCCCATTGGTCCTGCAACAGCTGAAATCATGGTCCCATTGGCAGCCATGATAAACCCTGGTTCTCCTCGATCACCCTGAAATTAGATAAATAAATAAATAAAGGTAATGTGCCTTGCTCATGGGCACAATGTCAGGATGTATTTGGGCAACGCTGAAACCCTTGATCTTTGAATAACACTTGACTCTCTGAACCATTATCAGTCGTAACATTTTTCATGTTTGTTAAAGGCGCTGTACCAGATTTTTACCTTCTTAAAAATGTGAAAAAACAGAACTAGTTTATTTTTAATGGTTTGCAGTTGTCCAAAGTTACTCCTCACTTACCTTATGCATTCGGAGCATTCTAATCATTCACAGTAATGAGGCCAAAAGCGGTGTTTTGCCATCACGGTAAAGCTAACAACAACTAGCATGCTAACAGTGCACTTCCCAATTATCAGACAATAAAACACTTTCTAATTAGATTCAGACAGTACGTAGTGGACTTATTTTGACCTCAAGAGCTGCTTATACCATATATCTGTACCGACACATTTTGCTCAGATATATGGGGAAATCTGGTACGAGGCCTTTACAGAGCTTATTGTTCATATACATTTGTTTGTTTTAGCTTCTTACCTTAAGTCCTGGAGGGCCTTGAACCCCTGGTAACCCCATGTCACCTTTTGGCCCCTGTGGCCCCTGATAATAACAGAACAAAGCAATGCAATTTAGTGTTGAGTACGCCTTAATTAACTGTATTAAAGCATGAACAAAGACTCAATTCATTAAGAACAAATGGCTTATTATAAATGATTCCGACTTAGTAACTACTTAAAGGTGCACTATGTACATTTTCTGGAGGAGTGTCTTTCACCTGCTTGTTTCCATGAAGTTATTGCTTTGGATAAAGTGTTCCACAGTATGGCATTAAACTTATCTATCACCATAGCCATCAGATCAAGTCACATGTCAGATCTGTGGAGAAGCCATCCTGCTTACAGTAAGAATGCATGATTTTAAGGGATTTTTGAGCAATAAAAAAATCTATAATTGAACAGATGCAAGATAGATGTTTAATGCCATATGGAACCAAAGTAACAGTATCTCCCTGGAGACAAGCAGGTGGCAGACCCTTCACCAGAAAAGTTACATAGTGTATCTTTAATTAAGGAGTTAGGGTTAGCGTCTTATGTATAACACTGGATTTACTAACAGCTGGTCCAACAGCGTCCAAAATCCCTGAGAAATTGAAGGCACCATCTGTGCCATTCAGAAACTGTAGAAACACAAACAAAGACATTTAACTTTTACTGAAATCACAAAAACATCTTAAACATTTAGTATTTTTGTGGTGCACTGACTTCTTGGATGTTGATGATTTGACCTGGAGCTCCAGGAGGTCCTGGTGGTCCAGGTAAACCCACTGCATCGCGTCCTGCCTCTCCCTGAGAAATTAAAGAAATACATTTTTTTAAAATCATAATTTAGTTTATGAATTATTGTAATTTCTGCAAATATAAATGCAATAATAGATGTAAGCTTTTACCTTTTGTCCTGGATCACCTTTGTCCCCTCTGGGCCCCTGTAGAAATCACAGAGACAACATCAAATCACTTTAGATGATACCCATAATGTTTGTCTATCATCTTTCATACCTGATTACACCAATCCTCCAAGATTTTTTAGATTTGTTTTGAATTTAGATTTGATCATCTCCTATGGAGCTCAAAAGTCCCACCCACTTTGAAGTTCACTCCGGTTCCAAAAACAAATTTACCATAAATTTTTCCCATACACATTTAGAAAAATTCAAATATTAGAGTTCAAAGGCATCACAGAGGCTACGTGGTAACTAATATCCATAACACAGCTGTTTTAGTAATTGCTGTTTAACTGCTGTTTAAAAAACAAGATTCTGCAAAATGTTTTAATAACTTAACCACATAGGTTATTATGCTTGAGCTTTCAAACTTTTAATATAAGTTTTTTCCAGAAAGCCTATGAGAAAAATAAATGGGGAATTTACATCCAGAACCAGGGGGTTGGGCGGTCGCTACTGAGCTCACAGCAAGAATGTTTTTTTTCTTTTTTTTTCTTTCTTTTTCTTTTTTTTTTTCTTTTTTTACAGAACTAGTTTAATTTAATACATGCAATAAAATATGTTTAATACATGTAGTAGAACATAGTGGAACATTTCAAGCAAAAGCAATAACA
The DNA here is from genome assembly GCA_000787095.1 of Periophthalmodon schlosseri. Taxonomy (NCBI): domain Eukaryota; kingdom Metazoa; phylum Chordata; class Actinopteri; order Gobiiformes; family Gobiidae; genus Periophthalmodon; species Periophthalmodon schlosseri. The sequence goes on from JACM01020513.1 coordinate 13,115, forward strand.
ACAGATGTCAGACCACTCACGAGAAAAGTTACATAGTGCACGTTTAATGATTTTGCGAATAACTCACCCGTTCCCCCTTTTCTCCCTCCAGTCCGGGGAATCCTGGTCTTCCGATAACACCTGGCTCTCCCTTTAGAAACCACAGAAAATAGAATGAACATAACACATAGTTTGTAATGACCTTGCTATTGAGTAAATGTCCATCTAAAGACAAACCTTTGGACCTGGTTTTCCCGGAGCACCATCTGCACCATCATTTCCCTAAGAAATAAAACTTACTATTAACTTTTTAAAGGTTCAGATTATATTTAGTGACAATAGAAAAAAGCTGTGATGAATGTATTTCTTACCCTTGGTCCAGGAGGTCCAGGGATGCCAGCCTGACCCTAAGGATGAGCAAAAGTTTGGTAAGACATACATTAAAGTAGACCTATTGTGCTTGCGTCTGCTATATAGTTACAATCTATAACTATTATGGATCATTATGTTGTAATTTGGACATTTTAAACGGCAATATTCATCTAAAACAACATAAAGAAACAAGCTGACGTCGCCGTAAACATCATCACAGCCCCTCCGATGGATAACTGCACATCATGCTATCGAGCCACAGATTTTGTTTCATTTGTACCAAAATTACTACACGACACTGCCAAATCCTATGATTCTTTATTAAGAAAATTAAATTTGAGAACAAAATAAGTACAGATCAGTGGGCGTATGCTGGTGGTGGTAGAAACGGGGGTTAATCGGCAATATGGCGTCTTGAAAATAAGTGATTAAAGATTACTCAAGAATGAATGAATCGCTCCCAAATACAACTTCAAGAGGGTAAATGAGAAGGAAACAACTATGACATTGTAAAAAAAAGCTCTGAAAAGTTGGTCAGTAGGTCTGCTTTAATAATTATCTATCACAGTGTTTCTCAGTATGTGGTCCTCTTCGTACTAGTCTAAGCCAATGTATTCATCTTGTAGTGATCTAGTTTATAGTTCCAATTTTAAACCAAGTCTATTACTATTTTAGCCCTAATTTGAAATATTAACCTTAGTCCTGGTTTAGTCTAGTCCAAGTTTACTCCTCGAGTAGGCCTAATTTAGAACTGGTTTAGTCTCGGTCCTGGTTGTTCTTGGAAATCAAATATTAGTTGTTGTAGTGTGGTGATAAAATATATTTGTGTATTTGAGTAATACCTGTGAACTTCTGGCCAGCACCGGTCCAAACCCGCTCTGCACCTCTTCCTCCATGTCCTGGAAAAAAACATATGCTCTTAGTTTGACCAGTTATATTACACTACAAACTGGGCTACACAATTCACTCTTTGAATGCCTCCTTAACATGTTTTAAATGTTGCTAACCTAATCACTATCACAATACTTGAAAATTATGCAGACTTATAAGCTGTGTTCATACTTGTCCTGGTTTGAGCCCAGTTACCTCCTGAATGTAGACTTGACTTGATCCTGTTGTAGTCCAGGTTTAGTCCAGGTTTAGTCCAGGTTTAGTCCAGGTTTAGTCCAGGTTTAGTCCAGGTTAGTCCAGGTTTAGTCCAGGTTTAATGCTTTAGTTCCAGGTTAAGTCCCTGTTTTGATTGTACGTCACTAATCAGATATGTGAAGTGTCCATAGAGATGCATAGCAAAAACAAATATAAGAAAGTAAACAAAGGAGCCATGGCACAACCCAATAATCTATCGCTCTAGTTTAGTATTTAGCATCTTAAAATCTTCATTGGTTTAACAAGGCTAACTGAAAAACAATTTGAGGCGTGACGATATCCCAAATATCTATTTACTATAAAATTACAGATACGTTGTTACCTCAAAGTCCAGTGCATATCCCCGTCCTGGAGGTCCTGGAGGTCCGGGTGGGCCAGGGGGACCTCTGGGACCTGGCTGCCCCTCAGGACCCTCTGATCCTGGGGTACCGGGGAAGCCTGCAGGGCCCTGGTCTCCCTGGAGGAAACAACAGGAGAGGGGACAACTCAGGAAGGCACTATAACATGGAAGAAATATACTTTTACACTGGTAGTGTAAAAGTATATTTACATTGGTAGTGTAAAAGGTAAATAACTATATTTTTAATTTTTTATATTCAAATCCTCAAAGTAGCCACCCTTTGCTTTGTCAAAAAATATTTAGTAGTTATATAACTTTGTCTCTTTACTACATAATTTCATATATCTTGCTTCATATATTTGATGAAGAAAAGCAGTGTGTTGTTATTAGATTATTTACTATTGGGATTCAGCTTCCTGTTATCAGTGACATTCTGAGGACTTTTCACAATTCAACAGATATAATATTCTATTTTAGATTGTCAATTGCTATGGCAATGATCCTATTTTTTTTTTTACCATTCTGAAATCAATGTATAGTTGATAATAAATATGACAGCATACACACATTTACAGTAAAAATGCAATAACACAAATACACCAAGTGTGATTTACTGCAAAATGAACTGAACTTATATATATATATATATATATACA
>KN479778.1:6975-18481 GCA_000787095.1 Periophthalmodon schlosseri
CAATCAAGTAATTTTAGCCTCCTGACTGAGCTGCTTTTGACCAGGAAAAACAAGCTATACCAAATTGCCTGTAAACTGTAAAAGATGGGGCCCCATTTCTTGGAAAACAATATTGTGATTCCCACCAAAAATGTTGGCGGTCGTCCTCTCGGCCCCAGAAATGTGTTCTGTTTTAGTGAGTTCAAATATACATAGAGAGAGAAAATCAGCAGCAGGGGATGTGTGTGCTTGTTGTGGAGGGCGGTTAGCTTGTTTATATGAGAAGACATAACATAGGCCTTGAGTCCCTCAGGGCACATAAGAGCTACATATTTGTGAAACAACACAAAGGGAGGAAGACAGAGTGCAGTGGAAAAACAAATTAAATTAACTAGACCATCTAAAGTTTAATGGAGGAATTGAGGAGTGATTTAGTAAAAGCTACAAAGACTGGTTGTTAGGGCTACAATTTGACTATTTAGATGAATTTCATTTTTGGGACAAAACTGTGTAGGCTACATGTTTAAACCAGGAACAAAAATTTTCAGGTCTGTTCATGTAATTTCTAGCAACAGAATCAAAGCCAAGGTTCCTCAGGCTGTTGTGTTCCTCCCTGACCCTGCACTAGTTCACACTACACCTACAATATGTGTGTTGTAGGCTCATTAGCAGAGCTCTGGTCTAGTCCTCACTCTCCCCTCTGCCCCAGGAGAGAGAGTGATCGATACACAGATGACTCACACTGCACAGACACACAGGGTCCACTCTGTGTTGTTATGCAACACAAAATTGTACTGGCTTGATTATAGCACATATCCACAGCACAAAAGCGACGCAGGGAACAATGCACACATCAAAGCTTAAAGCTGCTGTTGGCCAATTTGTTTGTCTATATTTACTGTTGGAACAATTGAAACAATAGCTTATTTTGTGTTTTGTCTTGTCAACCAGATCAATGTTCAGCATTACCATTAGTGGTGTATGGATCCAAATTGTGTTTCAAGACAACTGCCCTCTCAATAGTGAAAAAGACAGGTCAAAGTAAATGGACAGCTATAAGTCTCATTTCTTTCTCCTTTTGTGTTTCAGAACTCCATCCGGCACAACCTGTCGCTGCACAGCCGCTTCATCCGGGTGCAGAATGAAGGCACGGGCAAAAGCTCCTGGTGGATGATCAACCCTGAGGGAGGGAAGGGAGGCAAGGCTCCACGTCGTCGAGCCGTGTCTATGGACAATAGCAACAAATACACCAAGTCGGCCCGCGGTCGCGCCGCTAAGAAGAAGGCTGCTCTCCAGGCCGCAGCTGCAGCAGGAGAGGGCGGAGACAGTCCCTCAGGCTTGTCCCGCTGGCCCGGTAGTCCCACATCCCGCAGCACAGAGGAGCTGGATGCCTGGACCGACTTTCGCTCCCGCACAAACTCCAATGCCAGCACCATCAGCGGGCGCCTGACACCCATCCTGGCTAACCCCGAGCTGGACCAGGTCCCAGATGATGAGCCCCCTCTGTCGCCTATGCTCTACAGTCCTGGCAGGACAATGTCACCTGGCAACAACACAGCCAATGGGAAGGCAGCACCAACAGAGTTGCCCCGCCTCGCAGATCTAACAGGTACCATGAATCTGAACGATGGACTCACAGATGACATAATGGACGAACTATTGGAAAACATCAACCTGGTGCCAACCACTACGGGACAACCCCCAAACGGATCCTCAGGCTTCAGCTTTGGCTCCAAACCAAACGGACTAGTCTCTTCCTCCTCCACCTCGCCTGCTGCTAACCCGTCTACTAATGGCAGCAATGGTTTCAGTAACTCCATCTTTGGCCCGCCTTCCACAGGGTCCACCCTGCGCCCCTCTCCCATGCAGACCATCCAGGAGAACAAGCAGACATCCTTCTCCATCACCTCTCATTTTGGCAGTCAGACATTACAAGACTTGCTGAATCCGGACAGCCACAACCACAGTGATGTGATGATGACTCAGTCCGACCCGCTCATGTCCCAGGCCAGTGCTGCAGCTGTAATGTCCCGCCGTGGCCTTATCCTCCGCAACGATCCCGTCATGACCTTTGGCACCACTGGAGTTCACAACGTCCAGGGGCACAGTAACAACCAGAATACACTCCGGCCCGTAAATGGTCTGACTCTGAACAACGAAGCTAACATGTTGGCTAATGCCAAGCAGCTCCTGAACTCTCCTCTGGGGGTCAATGGCTCCTCCTCCATGCAGATCGACACCTCCATTTTCATGAACGGGACAGTTTCTAACGGAGCCGCTCTAAACCAGGACCGCTTCCCCACAGACCTGGACCTGGACATGTTTAATGGGACTTTAGAGTGCGATATGGACTCTATCATCAGGAGTGAGCTGATGGACGCAGACGGACTGGACTTTAACTTTGACTCTTTGGTCAACTTCACCAGCACCAAGCAGACGTCCCAGAGCTGGGTCCCCGGCTGAGCAAGGGTCAGGCACTGAGCACAGCAGGTAAGAGATCAGATCACATATGAAAGAATGAACACATTAACACTGATTTTGTTTTTTACAATTATTTCCAATTTTTTGCAGGTCTAAACTGTGTGGACGATTATTACCTACACCCTTTTTGCCAAACCTGCCATCAGCACAAACAAAATAAGCCTGTTTACAGACACTCAATGCTGAAGATCAGCCTCCAAACCTCCTGTGAAACAACACTTAGAAACAAACTGACAATGACAGAGTTATGCAATTTCTCAGTCCCGTTCTGTTGTAATCCAAGGCGTTTCAGGTGGATTGAAGTGAAGAGGAGAGACCTTACAGTTGTTCCCAATGAAGATTCAAGTTTAAAATGGAGAAGTGATGTGTCGTGTTGGACAAAAGAAGACTCTCCCTGTGTTTTTATCCTTGTGATTTTAAATGTTCAGTGTTTTGTTTGAACGTTTTCTGTTTTATCATTATTTGGCATCATACCTATCTGTACAAAATGAAAAAAAAATGTATTGGTGAAATGAACAGATGGCAGTAGAGCTATTTTGTTTAATGCACATATACAATCTACATATATATAACAGTGGTGGTAATGGCGTTAGGATGTAAAATGCACTTCAAATTTAGCGCTTATAAACTGCTGCATCCTAAGGGTATACTTAAATTTGCTTAAACATCTTTTTTTATTTGTTGGGGAAAAATAACTGTAAAATTGTCCAAAATACTGGATTTATATGAATGCATATTTGTACAGAGCAAATCAGGAAGGAAAAACTATCTTTGTTTTGAGATTTATGATTACAGCATATGATGTAGCCAAAATAAATAGCTGTTCTTTGGGTTTGTGAACATTTCCACAACAGGTGCTACTATGTAAACAGTGTTGACTCCTGTCCTAAAGCATAAACCATTTGAAATCAGTTTATTTTCAGTCCAGCCATGACCGCTGCAGCAGCCAGATGCGAAGGTCAAAGGGCACATGGATTTTTAGGCTCATTCCTTAAGAAGCCATTTTTCTCAAGTTCATAATATGTCAATAAGCTACTACTATGTCTCTGTATATTGCCAAATTACTTGAAAATGAACAGTAGGATCTGCTGGCAGCCAAATCACATTAATGCACACATTCACACTGATTGACTTGATTTCCTTGTGTTATCGAGTTGTTGCATGACTTTCACTGCAGAAAAACTGTCAACTTTTTAGAACATAATAAGTCAAAACCTTTGAGAAGATGTCCTGTTTTCTTTTTTTTTTTTTTTTTTAATCATGCATTTTTGGGGGAGAAAGTTTGAAATACAATTGGATGGTTAGAAGAGAGTAAGCAGTAACTGAATAAGAGTATTTATTTTTCATGTTGAGATAGTGAAAATTATGTTGTATCAATAAATTTAAGTTTTAGCATCAAATCTTACCAAATGGGTTCAATTTGATTACAAGAATGGACCCTATTTGTGTTCACTTGCCTCCTCAAAGCCTCAGTTCCTCGATTCTGAGCTGTCAGTCATCACCGCTGAGGACGAAGGCAGATTCCTATTGGCAGATTCTTATTGGCAGATTCCTATTGGCAGATTCCTACTGGCTTTCTCCTCTCAGTGGGCAGGATTTATATGGATTCCAGTAAACAGAATTGAGACACGATCCCAAAATCAGCTTCTCTTGTTCACTTCCTTTAAGGTGCAAACTTATGATGTCATCCTAAAGTGACGGGTTCTTTTTGGGGAGATTTTCTTATCCAAAATGAAATGCAAGTAAGGACACAAGGAAATCAAATGCACTTTTATACACACACACACACACACACTGACATATGAAAACACGTACCAGGGATCTGTGTTAAGCTCTGCTGTTTTTACATCTTGTGGGGCCTGTTATGCATTATAAAAACTCAGGGGGGTTGAAGCAAATCTAGTGGTCTTTGAAACAGATAAATGCTGTGTAGTGAACTTGTAACCTGTGAACACGACGAAGAGAGAGGAGCATCAAGTTTTATTTCATGACTTTGAATTCTCCTCCTTCCTATATTTTGTCTATCTTCTCTGAATAACCCATCCATTTCTCTCCACGACGCATACAGCACGTTAGCCTGTATGCATGTATGTATTTATGCATTATGATTTGTGTAGAAATGCATATACTCGCTCGCTGTTTCGTCCTTGTAAATCTGTATTGTACTTGAGACCCGTTTTTGAGTTTTGTAATACCTCTGAAGGGATAGGTGAAGAGTTATGTTACACCTGTATTGTAGGAGGGAACACTGTTACTACCAGCCTTCTGAAAAAAAATGGTGGAAAAAAACACCAATGTTGTAGCATCTGGAGACCCTTGTGCCACAGAGGGCCCGCCCTTGTTGTGTATAATAGTGTACAGATGTGTGAATAGTACTTTGAAACCAGGCTTACAGAGGAGTGCATGGTTGGCGAAGGGTGAATAGTTACCGTGCGATATGAGGTTTAGTGCATGACGAAAATTTGCCATGGTGCCGTCCCTTTAAGTTTTCAGGAGAATCAGTGTGTTTTTCTTCCTACCAAAAAACACCCTCGAATATTAGTTGTTATAAGGTGAAAATAAAAATATTGCATTGTTAATTTTGGCACCAGACATTTCAAAGCCACCCTCTAACTTTACATGTTGTAGTAAGCTAGCATCACCAAAACAGTGAACCAGGGAAATGCAAGCAAAAATCTATTCATCAATACATACAATTGGGTGTTAAGTGAACCAGCAAATAACTATAAAAACATTTTTTATCAGTACTTACTACAGGAATAATCACTTTTATATTAGAGGGTCTACTGTCAACGTCTTTTAGTTTTAAGGGATTATAATCACAGGTTGATTTATGTATAATACGTGTAAAATATATTTTCTCTTTTGGGAGATAAATTACACCTTTACACCACAACTGCTTTTTACTGGCACAATTTCACAAATAAAATCTCAAAATATGCAAAAACAAGCAAAAAACTGACAAGACATACCACTAGATACCTTAATCACCTCCTTTTGTCCACTTCTTGTAAAAAATCCTAAGGCCAGCTTTAACTTCATCCTTTGCCCTTCGAACTTTACACTTTATAATGAATCTTGCTTCTTCTCGACTTGATGTTAGTGGGTATTTTTCCTGTGTATTCCATTTTAAATTGTAATCTAGTTTGTATAAGAAATGGTGCGCATGTAAATAAAGCTTGGTGAGGCTCCATACACATTATTGTGCTGTCATTATTTCAGTTGTGGGTTTTTACTTATAAATTTGTGTATAGTGGCCATATTTTAAAACCCCAATGTGTAACTTTTTTTAGTCAAAAAATAAACATGACTGGGCTTGCTCCTCCATAAATCTGATACTCCACAGTAGTGGCTTAAAAACGATCTATTTCCAATAGCAAAAGAAAAATTTGCTTTTGTCAACTGGACAAAAGTTTTAGAGTGAAGACGTTTCTCCGCTTATCCAAGCGGCTTCTTCAGATCTGGTCAGATTGCTGGTGGACACTGCATTATACCTGTCTGAAGGGAGGGGTGAACTGCACTGAAACTAACACACCTGTTGTTAACAGTTTCTGTTTGTTAGCTAGGTCAATGTGTGACCTGTGCCTGAGTTATATTTTGCATAATCGTTCAGGCCCCTAATGAGTGCTCTCACACCTAGAATACTGGCTATTACTATTGTTTTCCATGTTTTGATTTAGATCTGAGGATGGAATGGAAGATCTGTACCTCACTATCTTCAAAGGAGTGGTTAGTGGCTTGGAATTGGAGATGTACGGCAGATTGAGGTCGTGAGCTGCTATCGCGACAGTGTTGGTTCATTCTCTTATGGCTGTTTTGTTTCTTCAATATAACGTCACTCAAGTCTTTACTGCACTGAATGGAGTAGATCACATTGCTTTGTTTGTGGCCCATGGTTTTGTCCTTTGCGTGAACCAGTTTTTGTCTTAAAGTGTCTGTAAGTTTGAAATAGGCCAGAATTTCATGCTGTCTGAAAATCCTCTGAAGTTTTTCAGACACACCATCTGTTTAAGGAATAGTTACACCTTTTCTCCTAGGTTCAGATTCCCTGTTGTCCTGTTTTTTAGCTCTCTTAGATCTACTGGAGGCCCATTTTGGATATCCACAAGCAGAGGGCTTTCTGCACGTGTTGTTCTTCTTTCACTTTTCCCTCTGTGTTTGTAGGAACCACCTGAGCCCTGTGTTGTAGTGTACAAATAACTCCGAGTTTGTGCTGCAGTGGATGGTGTGAATAAAACAGCAGGTATTGGTCAGTGTGTGTGGGTTTCCTGAAGACTTCTACCTGGAGACACCGGTCCTCTCCTATTGTTACTGCACAATCCAAGAAGGCCAATTTGTTCTCCTTGGCCTCTTCCCGTGTGAACTAGATGTTCAGATCCACAGCATTAATATGTGCAGTAAAAGCTTCCAGACCGTTTTTTATTTTAGTCCAGCTGTCATCCACATAGCGATACCAATGTGTGGGTGGAGTGCCTGGAAACAAGGCCAATGCATTCTGTTTAAATTGTTCCATATATAAGTTAGCGATAATTGGAAAGACCAGTGAGCCCATGGCACAGCTGTGGATTTGCCTGAAGAAGTTTCCTCTGAACTGAAAATATGTGGTATTTTGACAAATTTCCAGTATTTGGTAGATTTGGTCAGGTGACAGGTTAGATCTCTCTTTTAGCTTAGTATCCTCCTTGCTGCCTCCACCGCTACCAATGTGGGGATACAAGTGAAAAGAGAGGTCACATCAAAGGAAATCATTGTCTCATCCAGGTCAAATTGGAGATGATTGACTTTGCTAAGAAATTCTGCTGTGTTCTCAATATGGTGCTCCGTTTTGCCAACCGGAGGAGCCAGGATGGTCTTCAGCTGTTTGGCCACATTGTATGTGATGGAGTCTGTGCTACATACAGTGGGTCTAAGGGGTACTCCCTGTTTGTGGAATTTTGGGATGCCATAGATGCAAGGAATGGAGGAATGCAAGGAATCTGTAATACAGCTGTCGATCAATGACTTCTTCCATCTCCAGCTTCTGTAAGCAGTCTATGATCTCTGTACTGGTAGGGTCTTGTTTCAGTAATTCATAGGTTATGGTGTCACTGAGGAGGCTGTTCACCTTAGCCTTGTAATCAGCTGAGTTCAGGATCACAGTCCATCTCCCTTTGTTAACTGACAAAAAATGTTGATGCTGTGGTCCTTTTCTAGAGCAGCCATAGCCTTCCTTTCCTCTGATGTTACGTTGGACGTTTGGCACTGCTCAGTGCAGTTGTTACTTTCAGTCTCAGGTCTCCAGCTTCTGTCTCTGTGAACTTATTGTTTCTAATGGCAGTTGCTGCTGTAATGTAGTCCAATGTAGGAATCTGGTTAGATATTACAGAGAAGTTCAGTCCTTTGGAAAGTACCTCTTTCTCTGTCTGGGTGAGCTCACGGTCGGAAGGGTTTTTCACCCAGCATTCCTTGTTCACAGGTTGGCTGGGTTCAACCCCATTCCCCTCGTCTCTCCAATCCCAGTGGTTAGGTTGTATTTGGAGTTGCATAAACTTCTTTATGTGACTTTGTGTGAGTTTGTGCTGCACTTCTTTATGTGACGTTCTTTGGTTTCCTTGTGTCATTTCAACTGACCTGTGGCTATGAAGTTGCTGATCTTCTGAAATATTTCTTCTGGGACTAAAGTAGCTATCCTGTTTTACAAGCTTTCTATTTTAAAGTTCTCAATGAGAAAATTCAGACGGCTAATTCTAAGGCTGACCATCTTCCTAAGGTAGTTAAACGGGTTGCCCTGTGCCCTGGTTCTGGTGCCTTTCCTTTCTCTGCAATTCTCTCATCTTGAGTATTAACTGTTTCTGTCAACCTCTAAGGTTAAAGCAGAAGTGATTCCTATTCTCTGCTAATTTCTTGGTATTTTCTTCCAGCTTTCTTATCAGTTTTAGGGTGGTTTGATGAATGTGGATTTACCCAGCCAATACAATTTAGATCAATACATTTTAGATCAAATATTTGTATGTAAAAACATGTTCATTGTCACCACAATTGTAAAATGGACTAAGGCAAACTGGAAAAGCTGCTCTGATCCAAGAAACCCAAATTAATGACAAATCCAATCCAAATTTCCATAACAAGTCTGATTTCTTTCTGACATGAAACAGCTATTACTTACATCAGATAAATTAGGCAAATGTGTTGTTTTTGTATGTTGTGAAATACGCACAGTACGGTCTATGAACTTGCTGCTATGAAAGGAATTCCTCGGGCCCTGTTCTACACATGCTGTCAATTCACAACTCACGCTAACTCCATTTTTGCCTGACACACATAGCCCCACTCTGCCTGCTCAAGATAAATCTAGTGTCAGCCGAAAGAAACTCAAACGGTAAAACAACGCTGTGTTCTGCTCAAGTTCCTAGAAATTCCCCTTGCGCAATATTTGTTATGTGGATGGCTGCATTAAATGAAAGCAGACATACAGCAAGCCTCTGATACTTGACACCAACCTGGCTGAGTATTTTTGAACGCTTGTTACGAAACATTAGGATGGAAATGTACTATAGAGGCTCGGGCTACTGCACCTGGGTCACAGTAAAAGAACATGTAAATTTCCACTGGTGCAAGTAAACATAGGATATCCTAATAGGTCTTGAGGCTATGGAGGCATAAATAGACACTAAAACCACAGCAGCTCACGACTCCATCTGCAGGCCAAGGGTGGTGGTGTAACTTCTCTGTTTTTTAAATTTCTTGTAGTTAGTCAAAACTGTACACCTAGGGAGTTTATTCAGTTGATCACATTACATGGAATGAACAAGGGTTTCCCAAACTTTTCACACCAAGTACCACCAAAGAAAAGATTTGGCATTTTGAGAACCACTGGGTCTAATATAATTGGACCAGTTCAGGTCTAAACTAGGGCTGAATGCTACAGTAATTCTAACCAAGAAATTGCCCAAAGAAAGACCAAAAAGTGGATAAAAGTGACTATACAGCAAGAAAAACAGTATTAAAACAGTAGAGGATCACCAGAAGGAACTGTACAAGTACCACAGTTTGAGAAACACTGCTACATGGTCTGTAGATTTCTTACCACTAGGAGACTCCTGTCAGTAAACTCTTCAATAAATATGAATAATTGATTAAATGTATCTTTAAGAGGAAATCTACAACACATAATTGACCATAAAATATTAATGTGTCATAATACTAACAATACATTCACATACTTAGTCATATACATAGTTGATATGATGTGTCATAGTTTTTATTACACTGTAGCCACCTCCACATAAATACAATGCTCTAATTTATTGTCATGGACACTTGGACATAAAGACTTGTATGATTCACCCTTTTGAGTTTTCTTTTGAATGTGCAGTGAGACACTGTGTATAGGCCTGTAACTTGAGCGCACACACACACACACACACACGCACCACAAGTGTTAGTCACCGCGACCTGCCAAACCATGTCAGGCAGCAGCTCTCAAAGTGGCTCTTTTATTTGTCCTCAGAGCAACCACAAACAAACAGAAACTCAGGCGGCCTAAGCTCTCACAGCAAGACACGAAAGACAGCAGATATACACACAGAGTTACTGTACTGTTATGTGGAAGAGTGAGAAGACTTGAACAGTTCATAGGTTTTATGTCCTTTATGTTCTTTATATTCCAGTTGTCCCCTTTTTAACCAATAGAAGCTAGTTAGACTTGTTCTTATATGTTCAAATTCACCATTATTTCTGTAGAAAAATATAGGAAGCAGACAGCTAATTATGCTATTCTCTGATTATCTAAAAACAAATAAATCTGACATTAAAGGTGCTCTATGTAGTTTTTTGGTGGAGGTTAATGCCGGTATGAGCCAGTTAATGGCTCATTATGATTTATTATTAGTGTCTTAGATGGTTTGACATAAATGTAATTTTTCCATTGACAATAAAATAAAAAAAAAACAAAAAAAAACTAACTACCATAAAAATTAATATATGAGCTTAAAAGCCTTATGCACATGTGCTCCTAGTGTTCCTGGTCACTCGACTGCCCAAGTTCTGGCCATTGGGGTCAAAGGTCACAGAAAGTATGCAGGGAAACTCAGCTGAACTTTGGGTGCTGTGTCTAGTTCTGTATTTGGTTTGTTCAATTATTCAGCTACATCCAAACTCAAACTTTTTAGACCTAAAAGATTTATGAAAGTCAAAGTTAAATCTTTTATGAATCATGGACATAGAGCCTAGTATATTTCTGTCTATATCTATTTAAAAAGTACCCTAAATCATAAACTGTCTAACAACCATGGCCATTATTTTTAAACATTTTTTCTAGACATATAATCTATAGAATCTGAATATGCTAAGATGTCTGTTGCAACTACTCCAACAAATTTAACAGGGCAAGCAAGCAGGCAGTTTTTATATTTACTTGAATTGAGAAACATATTGTCTTTCCCTGACGATTCTGATCATACCCATTATATTATTACTGATAGAAGCTATTAGCTTTACTTTATAACTAAGTCTGTATTTTTTTCTCTCTTTCACCCATTCTCTTTCCTCACCTGACCCCTGTTCCATGTCAGCAGCCCTGTTATTTAGTTAAATGTCATCTTTAGTTTTAATACAGGAAGCCATTAACTTGCACACTCTGAACTAATCATGTGACGCATTTTAGTGCAGTGGGCTGTATGTGTGGTAATCGCACATGTGGAAATAAGTACTAAGTACAGTATATTTTAGACAGAGCTCATAATAACTGTGAAACAAGATGGAGATGTGTTTGATGTGACTTTATGAAACCATAATATAACACAGCAAGTATTAAATATGCCAATGATTTGACTCTGGAAGGTTTCATTAGCCTTTCATGGAATTTATCTTGAGCATTTACAATTTTTAAAGGTGCAGTGCATAGCTTTTTGTGGTGGATACTTCTATGGAGATGTTTTTGCTTTGCCTAGAATGTTCAACTATATGGCATTAAACTTATCAAGCATTTTTAATTATTGCTGTTTGTCCATCCGTCCATCCATTTTCTTCCACTGCCCCCGCTGGGTTGCGGGGGCAGCAGTCTAAG
>KN479782.1:12537-29319 GCA_000787095.1 Periophthalmodon schlosseri
TACCAATTTTCAAAGTTCTCAGTATTAATGTAGCTTATTTCCTAAAGCTCTTTGACAATGTGGTGTTTAAAAATAGCCAGAGCCTTCAACCATGTCAAACTTTAATTAGGCCAAGACGAAGGCAAAACCAGGCTGCACGAGACAGGCCGAGTAAAGCACGGCGATCAGGCCAAGGCCACGTTTCTTTTCTATTCACCAGTGGGTTGACAAACTGATGAACTATGGCCTAAATTGGCATTTGCTACTAGGCTATGAAGGCCTATAAAAATATAGCCCACTAAAATAATTAGTTTTGTGCAGGCTATATTTTCGGTTTATGACAAAAAAGGCCTAAATAAAAAATAAAAGAAAGAAAACAGATAGGCATAATGGAAAGATCAGAACTTGATCGATTGTCGTGTGTAATTGTTCTTATGTTTGCAGATGCACGCTGCAGGTCTCTGTGCAGAAAAATCTGTTAAAACTGATAAACCAAGAATTTCAGATTTTCTTTTTCAAAGCAAAATAATGTAACATATAGTGTCGAGGAGAAAGCTAAATGAAACATGACTCCTGTTTTTATTGTGGATGTTTGGTTTAATGTCTTGAATGATTATGTGCACCACTTAGCATTTGATTTTTATTATTTAAAATATTCTTAAATAAATTGCTGCTTCTAACATATCTGATTGTGTTGATTGTTCTGAAAGGGTGACAATATTAATTTGTTATTTTTTCTTATATTGTTTATATTATTCCTGTAGTAACAGTGTTTCTGTTCAGTGTATAGTACTTGAATGAAGGGTCCTGTCCTTCATCACCGCTGACTCCACCCCTGAGCCTCATCCCGGCACATACGCACCCTCACATGTGGGGCGGGGGTGTGTAGGGAGCAGTGGGCTACTCCCCCTCACTCCTTCACTGCTCCGTGTCCATTCACAGACAGCGCTCTAAGCAGGACCCCCTCTCCTCCTTCAATGGACCTCATCTCTTGACCAAGACTGAGGCAGAAAACTGGTCAGAAAACCCTTTTGCTTCTCAATTTTCTGTTGGAACATAAGTTGGACTAAAGAGACCGCACAAGGTTTGATAAATAACTGCTTCTTCCAAATGTGAAGACAAAACTGGATAGAGACCCATAAGCGCTGCATTTGAAGATTCAACACTACGGCAGTTTGGACCACGTTAGTTTCCTGGACACTATGACTTCAGATGTTCGCGAGCTGAACTCGTTGCTGACCCCTCTCCCGGCCGGCCCGAGCCCTGGCTGCCCCCCTCTGCCCGTCAGCACGGCACCGCAGTGGGCCCCGGTGTTGGACTTTCACACGGCAGCCTCACCCTACCCCTCACTGGGTGCTCCTCACAGCTCCTTGGGACCACACTCCTTCATCAAACAAGAGCCCACATGGGGCACCACCAGTGACCCTCACCACCACGACACGGACCCTCACTGCGGCCTGAGCGCCTTCACCGTGCACTTCTCGGGACAGTTCACAGGGACAGGGGCGTGCAGGTACGGGGCAGCGTTTGGAGGGCCCCCTGCGCCCAGCCAGGCCCCCTCGGTGACAGCCCCTCACCACCACCAGGCCCCCAGCCGCATGTTCAGCAGCACGCCTTACCTGACCAACTGCATGGACACACAGGCCACACAGCGCAACCAGACAGGTGAGACTGCACACTCCAGTACTGTGCATCAGAACAATGATTTTACATTTTATTAGCAGGTTATTTACCATATGCATAGGTATTTTAGAAACATAAATTACAAAATTTGAAGAAATAAAAATCTTTTATAATGGACAGATGGATAGAATTAGAATAATTTGTTAAGACCGAAAATAAATATTCTGAAGTTGAAAACAAAAAAGAAAACAAATTGTGACTCATCTTTTATACATGTATATAATGTTTAAAACATGTATATAATGCATACATATAGATTTGCCAATTTTTTGGTCTTAAACAAAATGTCTATGAGCAACTGTACGAGGACAGTGACAGTAATATAATGTAGTAAAGTACAAATTAATAATTATACATGATAACATAGCTTAAGTAAAACAAGCATTATCCTGGTTACTGCAGGTATAACATTTTGATTTTAGAAGAAAAAATGGACAAACAACGAAGCTGAAAACTGTTCTAAATCGATTGTTCTACAGTAGTCATATACTCCGTAAGTATAAAGAAAACAAAAAAAACAAAACGCCATGTCAAACATACAGACAGCTATTTTTTTATAATTTATTTCACAACTTTTATAGGCCAATAGATTAATACCGGTGTGGCCCACTGTATTTGCATAAAGCATAATAGGAAATGTTTAGTGTAAGTAATTAGCACAAGTGTATTTCACTCCACCTGAGATCCTTTCACTCTATTTCAGCGGCCTGCAAAAGTCAACAAATTTTTTGTTGTATGGTTAAATCAAGTGTAACACCTTGTTGCAAAAAGTGATTTTAGTGTTGTGAAAATTTCTACTGCAAATCACTTCTTTCTCACCTATTCATGGGTTTCAGCTTGTTATTATAGGTAACATTTTGAATACTTTTCACCATTCAAAAGATATATTTTGTTTTAAGTTGTTAATTATTATGACAGCTGTCCTAATTTTTCATAATTCTGAAACCCATGACTAGATAATCACAAATGGGCTTGGTCAGCAGTGCAATCAGCACTAACATGCTTATCAACTGTATAATGTAGAAACAACATCACAGTCAAAGCACTGGCCCGACCCCTAACCTGTTTTATCTGGTCTTTGCCGAGGCTGGGCGAGCGCACACACAGGACACTCAGTTGACTGATAGGGTGGCAGTCACTTGGGATGGGCAAATCCAGGACCACATATCTCTCATACAACAATGAGCATATCATAACTCATTAGCTTGATTTTAATCTTAAAGTTATCACCTCTGGCTTTGTTCTTTGTTTTTTAATTCATTATTACTTAAATGATTATGATGATGATTTTATCAAATAAGCAAGTGTGTGAAGTGCAAAAATACGGTGTGTGTGTGTGTGTGTGTGTGTGTGTGTATATATATTTGATTTTATTTAAATAACTAGCAAATATTGAATTGATAAAAAAATATAATAAATTATATTATTGCTTGAATTTATACCATACAAGTTTTCTCTGAGACATAACTACGGGCATTAAGATATAAAACAAAAAAATGTAAGTGTGTGTTAAAATACTGTAATATTAGTCTTCAGTATCTCTAGTGGTCATCTCACTAAGTTTTGTTTTCTTTTACAAATGACTATGTACTTGTCACATGTACAACAAAAGCTATCGTCTTCAAAGCAGTGGTGAGTGAGTGGAAGATAGATGTGTGTTTTAATGAGATTTCTCCTCCCTTCAGCTCCACCTCGCAGTGACTTTAGTGAAAGTGTTTTTTAATGAATGCGATCTGTTTGTGAAGCTGTGATTTATGAGGCTGCTCTCATGGCCCAGGGTCACTCCAAGTCAGGTCTGTGTCAAACTCTGCGGCCACAATGAGAGCCCGGTGTCTGGCCATTCACAATGGAAAAATATAGCCCTAAAATTTACAGTTAACAATAACGATAACAAAATCTATGCGGACAAAATTTGTATTTACTTATTATACATCTATGATTTCATGATCATATCAGCATAAAGAAAAAATTTAAGGGTGCACACACTGTGGTCAAGACTTTGTCCTCACAGCAGGAAGGTTCTTGTCTGGATTCCCGGAGCGGATAGCATCTTTCTTTGTGAAGTTTGCATGTGCTCCCTGCGTCTGTATAGATATAGATTCTGTCAAATATCCTCCTTTCTAATACCTCCAAAAAGTTATAGTGATAGTGGCGGCGCTTATTTGCTGCGGCTTAGGCTAACCTTCCAACTGATCTGCGTAGTTTTGTTGTATATCTTGACAATAAAGCACTTTACCTTTTTCAACACAGTCGTATAAATGTGCTGTATACAATGTTATAACTGCTTTACAAAGAAGACTGATGATTTCCCAGCCCAAAATGACTCTTAATTTTGACCTTTGGTTCGTAATGCTATCTGTCTCTTGTTTCTATGTTGCAGGTTACAGCACAGTTGCCTTCGATGGAGCCAGTAATTACAGTCACACTCCTACACACCACAGCTCACAGTTCTCCAACCACTCCTTTAAACATGAAGACACTCTAACCCAACAAAACACAATGGGTAAGAAACACTAAGCTCAGAGAACAATGAATCATGTTTCGAAAATTTTACACAAAAGCAACAAGATACTTCATGATTTACAGAATACAATTAAATCAAAGTCTAAAATGAAATAGTATTATGAGTTCTAATGCACTACGCAATCAATGTATTAAAATATGACTGTTTTGCAAAGCCAATTGTCATCTTACATATTTTTTATTTATGATTTTGATGATAAAGCATTGTAGATTTTAACATATGGGAAAAAAAACTCTACTTTTAGATTTAAAACAATGCAGTTAGGTTCAGTTTGTGAATCAAATCCAGTATTTCATGTTCAAGCAGTCATCATAAATTTATAATGGTATTTTAAAAACAAAAGAATAAGATGAGAGCTTGTAAATGCAGATGTTGAGGTGTATTTAAAGTTAGATGCACAGCTGCGTGTAAGGCGGCTCCTTGACCCTCGCCCAGGGAGTGCCGTGTCCCCTGCTCCACAGCCTCCAGTCCGTACAGACTTGGCCCGCTGGTTGCATAAATCAGCCACATCCTGACTCTGGTACTCCCTGGCCTCCTCTTTGGTCCCTCTCACATCCTCCCCTCACCGCCGCTCGGCCTGTTGGTAAATATCTCAGTGCGTCGAGCTGGGTCAAGTTCGGAAGCTGCTGATGTAAATTTAGTTGAGTCCATAGTAACCTACAGCAGGTCATGACCGGAGCAGAGTGAGCAGAGACACAAGTCCAAGGCCCCAGGCACAGAGGTGCGAGAGAAAGAGGGGCAGGAGGAGTATGATTCACACACACAGATACAGGGCCTATTCAGTGACTAACGCCTGTTACATTCAAGACAGCTTCACTACCATACTTCATTATTGGTTATTGAAATTATTCAAAACATACATAAAATATATGACTTTATATCTTTCTACACTTACAGATCTGTTTAGATATTTAGTTTATGTAAATGCTGGCCACACGCATACAAAAGTGAATGAAACAGTTGTTAGTGGGAAGTCCCGTCCTGTGGCTATTCATAATAAGTTTACCATGTCCTGTTGGCAGTATGTAAAATAAATTACAAAAGTATTTCATTAACAATATTTGGATGGCATTTACATTTAATTGTTACTCAAACTAGTTTGGATGTATTGTGTGATGCTTGTCCAATGTTAGAACAAACCTAGTGTGCGTCCTCTGCAGGTGAGCAGCAGTACCCTGTCCCTCCTCCAGTCTATGGATGCCACACACCTTCAGACAGCTGCACAGGCAGCCAGGCTCTGCTGTTGAGGAACCCCTATAACAGGTAACACGTCTCACCACAACCTATTTGTATTTGTCATCTACAATTAGACCTGGCTCCATGTCAGAGACTATTGTCGATTGTTTCGTGTCAGACTGCAGTGGAAGGTACAAGGAAGTTTTCCCTAAACAGGACATCCACCTTCAGGACAGGTTTGTCTGCCACCACAGCTTCCTCTGCGTTTGTTTCTTTTTTTGTGGAATTTACCAGTTGCAATGGTAAATCACTTTCTGTTGGCTCTTAAATTCTTCCTCATGTCATGCTGACACTAACTAGGAAACAGTTGCTGTAATCCTGCACATGTAGTAAAAGGGACAATGTAAAAATTAAGTTAAGTAAACTAAGTGTTTTTAAAAGACATTTTTAAATATAGCTGAATTGTACCAGTTTTCCATTAAAAAAGGATGCTCTCACTGTAAAGCAAACATTCCTGGCATTCCGCAGACATAAAGAACTGTGGAATTCACAGCTTCAGGATCCCTGCAGGATATAAAAACATAAGCTAACCTAAATCTGAAGTTATTCTTTGTCATAAACATAACTGCTGCCTCTCCATCTCTATCACGAGTCAAAGCGTTCTGAAACATGGTACGAACAGGACGGCATTTGCCCTACACTTTGTCCTCTTGGCCTGAAATAAAAGAAATGTAAATTGTTATATTTATATACTACATTCACTGTCCATTCTCATATTATTTTGATTAGGTTTAGGTTTAAAAATATTTCAATAAAAGGAAGCCATACACCTCTGCAGCGTGTTCTTCGATAATATTCTTAGGAGAACTGCTCTGTACCAGACACTGAATGTTATGGACAGTGTTTTTATGGTTATGACTAATACAGCAATGGGTTACATCAGTTTGCAACCAAGAGGAAATACAGACAGTTATTTATTTTAAAATGTCATGAATTGATACTTTAGTTTTTCTGCTTAGCCTCTTTCCCAATCGCCCAATGTTTTTTGCTCCAAAATACCATTTGTGCTGTGCTGGCATTGAGCCCTGGCCGTACAGTAAAATAATAGCTGTGTAATGAGCGGGGTACCAGGCACCGCTGATTCCCTGGAGCCGACTGCAACGCGGTGCAGGTGGGGCGGCTGTGAGAGGCATAAATCCTCTATGTGTGTCTCATATTCACTTCACTGTGCATATTGTGTAGTGTTTAATCACGTGGCAGCACTGACAAATGGTGCCTGTGTCTGTGGTTAATCAAAGCAAAGTCATCAAAACACATAAGGTACTACAGCTACAGAGGGTCACGTGTGTCACTGCCAAACCTGGAAAAGTCATATAAAACTATTTTTGGGAATAACTGATTAGTTTCTGTAGGGTTTATGAATCTTTCGAAATTTTTAACACTAGATTTTTCTCATATAACAGTTTTTTGTTATTTTAAGGTATTAAAATAAGTTTATTTTTACACTATTTCAATATGTTAAGTTTCAGTTTTAGCTGTAAGAGAAAAAAAAGCCAGTGCTTGACACTCTCTGAGGCTGAGTTGCATTAAAGAGAACTCTAGAAAATGGTAATATATCAGTGCGGTGTGTGCTTGCTTTTATGTCTAGAGTGAGGTCATATTTAAAATGACTTTGGTAAAAAAGCATTAAAACTTGACTCAGATCCAATCACATCTTTCTTGAAATAAAAGTTATTATTTTTTATGTTCTGTTCACAGTGGAGAAAATTTATATCAAATGACCTCTCAGTTGGAGTGTGTGGCGTGGAACCCTGTCAATACACTGGCGTCGACCATAAAGAGGTAGGCACTGTTTAGCAGTGCAGCAGTTTACTCCCACCGAGGCAACAGAATGAGTTCATCCATTTTGGCCGAGCTCCTCTTTACTGAAGTGATGTGGAGTGTATTGTACTATATGTCAGAGCGACCTGCGCGCTGTTCACTGTCAGCGTCTGTGTCCACTCACAAATACCCCTGCTCTGAGCCAACAGTCATTCATCATCGTTCATTTGGGCTGCAGACTGGATATCACACACACACTCATGCACTGGTACCAGTAGCAGCCATGTACTGTGGGCAGAATTATATAAAAAGAAATAATAATAACTCAATTTTACTGTACTACCATATTTAACTCTACTCACCCACCCTCCCAAACTTTCAAAAATATCATATGAACAAAAATCATAAAACCAAAATTAATCATCATGCTAGGTGTTGAAAGATGAGCTGGAAAGAGGTTTGTCATAGGTCGATAAAGGGAATATTTCAGACGTCACAATAAAGATTCTCCATTCAGGGCAAATCTGTTGTATCCTATGTAATTCTATTGTCTAAAAGCTAAAGCGTACAGTCTTTGTGCATAATGACAGGAACATGTTTGTATGAGTGAACATCTGTGAATGCATATATAATATACTGCTGCATTGTTTCAGTGTCCTTGGGAAATTATAAACTAGAGGCACCTTATAACGGCTGGATTGTGTAGCCTATACCATCCCCAAAGCCACAGCAGTGCAGGATGCAACCTCCCATCCTCCGATTAGACAAACTGAAATATTGCACATTTCATAGACAAGAGCTGACTGTGTTTCTGCGTTATCATGTGGAGATATGAGAGGAAACACTGAGAAACACAGAGCACCTTTGTCTGGCCCCAAAAAAACATGAACCAAAAAACTAAACAAAATGATTTATCTTTTTTACTTTCCGCTTCTTTAGTCCAACAGTGCTACCTAGAGTTGTTGTTCAAACGCTTCTGTGAACTGTTTTTTTATCATGAAGTTACAATGGTTGGTCTTATTAATCATTTGTATGGATTTCAAAATACATACGTTTTCGCAGTTTCATTAGAAGCATTATGATGTGATGTAGATAAATGTTTTGTAATTCACAACTTTTTTCCATAGTTGTACCAAATGATGGGTTTTAATTTTTTTATTTAACAGTGAATTATTCTTTCCTGTGTTTTAGCCATCCCGCTAGCTACGACAGTGACCCCAGCGCTCCAATGGTGTACAGTTGTAGCACGCAGTACCGCATCCACACACACGGGGTCTTCAGGGGCATACAGGTACAAGAACATATATACTATTGCTATCTCAATATGTTATAGCCTGGTCAGCATCTATATAATATTATTTGCTAGCCTGATATGTTCATTATGAATATAATAATATAGTGTTTGCAAAGTGATGAAAGTACCCACAAAGCTTGTTCCACCATGGTAAATGAATACTATCCAGACCTTTTCTCAAACCAAAGAGGAAGTCTTCATTGAAAATCTCTTTACTTTACTTAAAATGTGTCCACTTAATACCCACAAATTCTATAATGCATATGTAGGTAATGATTGTAATTTGCCCAAATAAATAGCTTGATAGTATAATTATGACTCTTTTAAGTCATAATTATACTTTCCTTGAGATAAAATAGACTTTGCTTAAATACAGCGTAAAGAAAAAATAATTGTCTCTGAAGTGAAAACTGTAGTGTCATCTTGATTCAGTGAAACGTGACATGCAGCAGCACAGATTTCTGAAAGAGCAGCTAAAAGGCCAAGAGCAGAGTTTTTCCACTGAACCATTAAAGAGAAACACGCAAATACACAAAAACACACACACAAACACACACACACAGGGCCAGTCTGTGTACAGACACAGTTTCCATACGAGCATCAGCATGTTAATAAATCATTACATTTTAATTATTGTCTGTCAGCGCCTCTAAAGGACACGGAGCAGAGATTCTCCAGACCTGCGCTAAGTCCTCGGCACTACTTAAAAACATTTGTCTTTCTTTGTTTTCTGGAACGTGTCCTCATTTTTACTGTTTTACCATTGATGCAGAAATGTATGGTAAAATGCATTGGAGGTAAGGGTCAGTGCGAAGGAATAAATACAGGCCGTATTCATGGTCCTCGCTATTAAAGACATTACACAACATTTTACATGCTGCCAAATTATACACATGGCTCCTAGTGTCATCTGTCATAAGTGTTAGTTTAATTTACCTCAACATAATTTACTGGCATTGAAATAAAATACATAATACTCAACATATGGAGAATTTAGAGTCCTTTTTCATTTGTAATTAGTTCGACTTTGACTTACAACAAGGCAAAGTAGCACAGGGCCAAGGTTAACTACTGCATCTAAGTCATGGGCTGCATACAAAGGATGGCTGAATAAATGAAACAAAGGAATCAACTATCAACTCAATCCAAGTCCCCCTAACATATATTTTAGAAAATGCATTGTTCATGTACTTTCTGATGCGTAGATGAAACCAAGATTCAAAAATATATATTTTCAGGCAATAAATCTTCCATTGTTACAAGTCATCATTATGAAAAACATTTTAATTGAGTAAGCTTGATCTACTGAACCACTTAAAACTTACCATTATTTTTTATATTTTTAATAAGATCCTGACTTTGTTATCCCCAGTTCCTGTTGTTATTATCCTCTGTTTATTCATAGTAGTGGGAGGGGTGTGTGAGAGGCGTGACTAACAGCTCCCCTCGGACCACAGTCTGTCTGGGCTAATTTTACTGCTAATTCACAGCTAATGAATATATGAGCCGTTTATTGGGCTGACCCCCAGAGCGGGCCGGGTCACGCTCAAGTGCCTGTTATCTTAATTACATTGTACAGCGCGAGTCAGTGGCGCAGGGTGGGCTCCTGTCCCCTTGTTTATGTTGTGTTGTGTGGCAGGACGTGAGGCGGGTGCCCGGGATCACTCCCACCATAGTGCGCTCTGAGACCAGCGAGAAGCGCCCCTTCATGTGCGCCTATCCGGGATGCAACAAACGCTACTTCAAGCTGTCTCATCTGCAGATGCATGGTCGTAAACACACAGGTACATCTACACTGTACTGTTTATACTGTATGTACTGTACTTCATCTTTCAGGTCAGCAAACAAGAAGCTAACCAAGAAACTACTGTATTATAATAACAAATAATATTATAATACAGTATAATATTACAAAATTAGAACATCTAATATTCTGCAGTACTTAGTAACCATTAATATTGTAATGATGTGACATTTTGTGTTTAGTTCAGGGTTCAGGTTTATGTGATGTTTTGATTTGTCAGTTACTGGTCAGTTAGGAGACTGGCTCTGCTGAGTTGAGACTGCTGTTGTTTTGTTCTTATTTTTGGCGTGGGTAAGGGCTTACAGCAGCCCTTGTGTTCAGCAAATAAACAACTACAAGTATTTCGGCGTGTTTCCTTACACCAGAACTCTAGTACCATAATATTTCAACTGTGTACAATATTTAATCCTTTTTGTAATCAATCATGTGGGATACGTGAGAACACACAAACACAAAAATAAACATTAAACTGTGTAGCAGCTTTAAAGATACATGTACCCAAACATTTACAATATAACCCCAGACGCACAGCCCTATAGACTTGACCCCTCATAATGTGTTTGTGTCCAGGGGAGAAGCCGTACCAGTGCGAGTACACAGACTGTGGCCGGAGGTTTTCTCGCTCAGACCAGCTCAAGCGACACCAGAGGAGGCACACAGGTTCAATACTTTCTCTTCTCCACTTTGTCAAGCCTTTGGTCATTTCCGTCCACCTCCCTCTATTTTGCATGAAAGCTAAATAGAAGATAAAACGTAAATTATTAAGTGCACTGTTCTTAAAATGAATTACTTCAGGCTGGCCAGACGTTGGCATGGCTTCAGGCCTCTGCTCTACTATATTTTTCTTTCTCCCCGGGTGTTTGTTGGTTTGTTTTTGTGTGTGTGAACTTGTTTGTGTACCCTGTTGTGTGAATGTGTGTGCGTGTACGTGTGCATGCCAACTGTACATGTGTTTAGGAGTAAAACCCTTCGAATGCCAGACGTGTCAGAGAAAGTTCTCTCGGTCTGACCACCTTAAGACACACACCCGGACTCATACAGGTAAAACAAGTGCGTAAACTTTTATTTTTATATTTCTTATTTAAAAATCATTCACTTTGATTTCATGTTTACTGAACTTTTGCAGCTATTTAAAATGACTAATATCTTTCTCTCTTTGTGTTGACTTTCTGCTGGCAATGCACAATCAGGCGAGAAGCCGTTTAACTGCCGTTGGCCGAACTGTCAGAAGAAGTTTGCCCGCAGCGATGAGTTGGTGCGGCACCACAACATGCACCAGAGGAACCTCACCAAACTGCAGCTCTCAATATGACTTAGTCCACAGTAACTCTTTATGTGTGTTTATGTCTTGAAGTGGTTAGAAGCCACAATCTGCCTCTGTTCTCCAGTAGTCATGGATTACGCAGCCCTAACCGCTTAAAAGCAAAATCTGTCAAAATGGAAAAGCCTGAAGTCAGTGCCCAAGTCAGCAGTCAAAGATGACATTGCATTTTTTGTACACTAACACTAGTACAGTTTCTAATAAACACGCCCAGCTCGTGTAGCATATCTGTACTTTGGAACAAAAGGAATATAGCAAAGAAATTTAAGATAATCTCTCATATCAACTGTTTGTTACTTTTACCCATTTCTGTTTTGTAGAAATCCTGTGTGAACCTTTAAGGTTTGCACACTTTGCCTATTCATGAGAATTCGCACAGACAGATAACCAATCATTTCTTTCTTGGCTCCTTATAAATATTTCCAGTGAAGCTGCCCATTACAGACTGGTTCATTTTTTGTTGTCATGGCAATTTGTTATTTCAACTCACATAACATCTGCAGACACAGGCCACCAAAGTGAATGAAGCCATGCGCGCTCTAAACTTAAAAAGACTATATTATAACTTACTATTGTTGTCTGTTACTTTAAACTTTTGTATAAAACCTGCATGTGGAAGATACTCTGGAAATTTAATTTTAAAAAATATACACTGGGAAACGCTGTAGGTAAATTGTAAGGATCTACACTCATCTTGTTGTAAATATTATTAGTATTATCAGACTTATTTATTATGTCTGTATAGATCGAAGATTTCACTGGAATCGTATGAGATTTGCGGTTTGTCACATAATTGCCAGCAGCCTTGTAATGAATGTCTTGTTCTATTTTAAAGGGCCCATATTACGCTATTTTCTGATCTATGTTATAATGTTGTTTCCTCATCAAAAACATACCTGGAGTTGTTTTTGTCATATGTTAATACAGGAAGTGCGTCACTGTGTTTTTAAACTCCACACACCTTCACTAGAATCATTTGGATGATTTCAGGCCAGGAATTGTCAATCTCTGCTGAACTAGAGGTAAAAGGTAGATGTAAACTTGAAAACTACAACTACATGACATCACAAGGTGGAACAGAGCATTTTGAGCTTTGGAAATGCAAACAAACTAATAATAAAGTATTACTCAAACATGTGTGAAAGAAACAAAACACAACTCCAGGTATGTTTTTCAGGAGGCAACATTCTAACATGACTAAAAGCTCACATGACTCAATTTTGCGTAATATAGGACCTTTAAGGCGTGTTGGCGATATAGAAAAATTGCATTAGCATGAGTGTATTCAGTGATGCTCCAAGTTTATGTATTATTGAGCTGTTCTTCTTGTGTGTAAATAGTACTGAACTTTGGCAGTGTTTTAGGCTATTCCTAAAATATGTCCTCCGGGTCACACTGGCTCTGTGGCTGAGGTCCAATGGTCGAGGTGTAAATAATCCTTATGTTATTATGGGAACTGATCTCTTTCCAATTGGGAAAGCATGTAACTTAACAGAACTGTTTTATACTTTTCTTTGGATGGAACTTG
Organism: Periophthalmodon schlosseri; assembly: GCA_000787095.1. Lineage (NCBI taxonomy): Eukaryota > Metazoa > Chordata > Actinopteri > Gobiiformes > Gobiidae > Periophthalmodon > Periophthalmodon schlosseri. The sequence continues at coordinate 25,668 of KN479782.1, forward strand.
ATGTACATTTTGCGTAATCCTTTGTGTAACTGTACTGTGATTGCTTTTATACAATAACAGGCTGTCTCTATTGCTATGACTTATTACGATCTGTGTTGTCTTTATTTGTTTATTTTTCCATTAAGAATGTCAATGGCACATTTGTTACCAGGATGATATTTGTTTAAAACCACCACAGCAAACAGCTCATGCATTTTATCAGTGACAAGTATCCACTCTAAAAAAAACAAAAAAACAAAAAATGCAATAACAATGAAATACAATTGGTCTGATAGATTTGTAATAGGAATGAAAATACAATATTGAGCTAAATTAGAGTCCTTAAATGTCCATAGAAACTCACATAAAAGTGTATGTTATAATGTGTGCGTCAGATTAATGGTTGACCCTATCTGAGGTGCACCCCCAGAACACGCGGCTCTGGACTTCACTGCTTTATATTCTTTAAATGTATCATATTTAAACTTTAAAGTCAATTAAGTGATTATTAAAAGAGGCTTTGCTAGTGATAAAAACAGGTCTCAGACACAGTGTTGCACAACCAGCACACACTCATAACTGTACCATCTTCTTATCGCTACGGATTCCTCATACATTCCTCAGCTCTCCTCTGGAAACACAAGCTGATAAAACCATTGCATTTACTCACTATATTCTCTTGATGACTTCCTGCAACCTATCTCCAACATTACAGCCTTAATAATGAGTCAGCTGGGAAAATAGGCTACCAAAATGCAGTATTTTAACGATTATAGAGCAACTGTATGTTTGTTTTAGTAAGTTATTAATGTGGCCAAGAGCAAAAACCATTAATCCCTGAAGTAAAAAGTGTTAATACAGGTCTGGGCACCATTTCTTTAACATTACTAGATTTGAGCGTGACTTGGCGGAGGTCTCTTTGCTTCCAGACTGATAATGAATATTTCGTTTTTCACTGTTTACAGAAAAAAACTTCAAATACACAGGTCAATTGAAATAGATTTAGATTAGGGAGATCATTTACAAATAACAAGCCAGTTTTGTTTTGTGAGAGAGAAAACAGAATCCAGAGACAAATAGAGGCACTGATGGACAAAGACAGATACGGCAATGTTTCTTTTGTGAACTTTTATCATAAGTTTAGCCAAAGTGTTAGTGTAAATCAGCGCGATGTGTCCGAGTCCTGGGTGGAAATCCCCTGAAACTCCCCAGGGCCACGGTGCTATATCTCAGCTGTCCGGGCCGCCCATATCTCTCATCTGTGTGTGTGTACATGTGTGTGTACGTGTGTACGTGTGTGTGTGTGTGTGTGTTTAGAGCATCTTTGAAGTCAGATAGCTGTTCAATGTTAACTACATTGTATCCTCTTTCAGTAGTCAAATTAAAACATATTCAAATGCTCTGCTTAGTGGAGATGTAAGATACAGAGAAAAAGGCCCTAAGGTTTTCCATTAGGTTCACAAATGTCTGGACAATTAAATTAAAAACATTATTTTATTTTTGTTCTTATTTCATGAGTTACAAATGATCAATTGAAAAACCTCACTGGCTTTTCACATGCACTAATTTCTTATTGATTTTGTTGGTAAAAAAAATAAATAAATAAGCCAATAAACAAATGTAATAGAAAAAGGAAAGTAGCTTTATTAGGTTTCATGAATATTTGAAGTCACACATCAAAACAACAGGGACTGACCCTAAATACAATTATTATTTTCCTACAGGAAATTTGAAATTGTGAAAAGAAGGGCCCTCAAGTCCAAATGTTCTGTTGTGACGGTACAAGGCTCAAGATGTGAGTGTGTGTAAATACTTTGCCCATTGAGCCAATATTCTCCTATAGGTAATAATTATATTAGTAGAGACACATACACCTTTTGGCTGGATGTGAATATTTTGGGCTTATCTTGCAATGAAATAATATTGTCAGTCAGTGAATACGTCTCAATCTGTCCCAAAAGCTAAATTGTTTTGTTAAACGAATGCCTGCTAAGACATTGTTGTTCAAGCTAATAATTGTGGTTTAACATCACTTTTTAGAAAACTTCATTTTGTCCATAATATACAACAGCCTCCACGTAGTCCTACATTATTGTGCTGCCAGAGAGTGATATAATAGAAGAGTGTGCGGATGTGGAGGTCCTGGTACAGCGCAGTACAATACATCACACAATGAGAGGGTCTGTGCAGGCTTTACTCAAGAGGCTGCATTCCTTCAACTGTTAAGAATGCCACGGCTTTAAGGATACAACAAGTCTGACTTAACCAATCCACTTCACTGTGCCGACCAAACAGGAAACAATTGTGCGATGTAAGCTATAGTCCTACATAATTGACTAGTATAATAAGCATATTAATCCTAATGTCAACACCACAAAGGAAACTTGAAGCTGGGCTTATCTTTGACAGTTGGCAAGTTCCTAGTTAGTATTTGTTCATTTATTATTAACAAGTTGCTATATATAACTTGTTGTGCTTGACTCCATAGAGATGTAGGCCTAATTCCACAGTAGTCTTTTGCAAGAAACTCATCTATCTGACATTTATTCAATTACAAGTGCGTTTATTGATCATACATACCTTGAAAAACATCCATTCTTACCTGACTGCCCACAGATCTGACATGTAACTGGTGGCAACTTCCGCTTGCTGCACGGAGATAGATATGTTTAATGCCATACTGTGAAACATTCCAGGTAAAGCTATAAGGTCTCCATGGAGAGAAACATTGTTGCTTATCCTACATATAATTTCTTGCTTATTTAAAGCTGATGTTAAAACAAAACTAAACTTAAACAAACTGAAAGTGAATGGGGTTCATAGGTCACCGCTGCTGCTGTAGAACGCACGGGTCAGGAGGTCGGGGCAAGTGCAGGAGAGAGGAGAGAGGAGAGAGAGTGGGCTATTCAAGTTTAAGTGAATGGGAGGGAGGGGGGTCAACACTCAGCTGTTAGTGTTGAGCGCCACCCTATGGCCAATTCGGTAAACTGCATTGTTCACTACTGTCCAAACCCAACACCATATGCCCAACACGTTCTGCCAAAAACAGCCTATGAAAACCTATAGAAAACACACAAGGCATATCTGTCTTATTAGCCTACATGTTATAAGCCTACATCTTCTCATAAATGGGTGAATGAGTTTATTCATTTAACACGTATAGTTAATATTGATGAGTGGAGTAGGCTAGTAGTCTAATTATGCTCACTTTACGCATAACAAACAGTGGCAACGTGTCGAGCAATTGACGTCAAAATACCTCTTCAAACCCAGCCCAGATAAAGTGAAACGAAACGAAAAACGAAATTAGACGAGTGCCCATGGGCATTTAGAAGCAGCTCTAAGGTTTTGTTTTCCATTCTGACTTAAGTTTCGTTTTTGACTAAGCACGTTCGCTGACTGATATAATCAGCTGAGAGTCGCACACAAACAGTTCACACGATGTTTTCTTGGGGAGAACAGTGTGCGCACGGCTTTAGGCTCAAAGATGGAACTTACACGGCCAAGCCAAACGACAATGGCGTTTGTTATTTAGACCTGGGCTACCACATCACTCACCTGTCTGAGGGTCTCCGCGTGCTCTCCTTTGTCAAAACTAATGGAAATGCCTTTATTATTCGCACCAATGAGAATAAGGACGGGACGAGAGCCAGAGGGAAACAGAGTAAGTGAC
>KN479784.1:7479-27386 GCA_000787095.1 Periophthalmodon schlosseri
ACAGACCTGGAGTTGTGTTTTGTTTCATTCACACATGTTTAACGCACAAACCCTGCATATTTAGGCTGAGTTCTTCTCTCAAGCAGAAAAGACTCTGTTCCACCTTGTGATGTCATGTGGTAATACAGGTGCTCCACTGTGTTTTTAAACTCCATACATCTTCACTACAATCATTTGGCAATTCCAGGTCTAAAATTATCCAGTCTCTACTGAACTAAAGGTAAAAGGAGCCGTTAACTTGAAAACAACCACTTCATGACATCACAAGGTGGAACAGAGCATTTTGAGCTTTGGAGATGTAGACAGACTAATAATAATTAAAGTGTTACTCAAACATGTGTGACTGAAACAAAACACAACTCCAGGTATATTTTTGAGGAGGTAACATTATAACATGGCTTAAAGCTCACAATAATCAATTTTGTGTTATATAGAACCTTTAAAATAATCTTGCTCAAGTAAAAGTAATTTGCAAAAATGATAATCAAGTTCAGAGTCACTGATGTGATTAGTTAATGTGATGTGAGAGAAAGAAAAAATGAAAAAAAAAAAAAATTATTACTTTATGATATCTGATGCAGCAGAGCAAGAAACTCAAATGTATTTCATATTGTTAGCGTGAAGTTTTGGTCACTTATAGACTTGGTGGAAACTGTAACTAAAACGCATATACACTTTTGATACGATTTAGGCAAATGTTTTATGATATTATCAACACATACAAGTATATTCAGTCATCTCTTCTATGTTTAGTTAGGCCTTTGAGGAGCCTTTGAGGAGCTGTTTTCTTGTGTGTCTGTAAAAGGATGGCACACTGTAGTGACATGAGTGTATTGAGTCACTCGTGTGTGCGCTGCCGTGAGGGTCATATTGAACGATCTGATATTGGATAATGAAGATCCCACTTATGCTCAAGCCGAGCTCTTGTAGTCTGGAAGGACCATAGACTGTATAAAGAAGTGAGTGTGACGTCACCCATAGCGTTCAGCTCCAGTCAAATGAAGCTCATCGAGGCTAGAGCAGTTATAGGGGCCAATTTAAGTACCATATTTGGAATCATAGCAAGCAAAGAGCCAATCCGGAGTGAGACTGTTAAAGGTAACGCCCCTGCACCGCTGGTTTAGTAGGGAGCGAATGCTTAGCAACGCTGTCAATCAAACCTGTTGCTAACTCTAGCAGGAGCGACCTCGGGGAAAGAAGGCGCCTGATTTGTCTGTTATTAATGCTCATATCTTGATTTAAGGACACAATAGCGAAATAAAAACACCAGGATCATGTAGAGCGGGTTAATACGAATATTTAAGGCCAAAATGATGAGCCTGACAGCAGCAGTTACTGAGAGAGGAGCGACAGTTTTTCAATAAAAAGTGAATTGGAGCCAGAGTTGATGGCCTGACTGTGCAGGTGTGTCGAGCCTGAGGGATTTATACATTGTTCTCGATCGTGTCTTGCATGTAAATGTTACTGACCCCTGCTGCAAGCCAAATTTCTGAACCTGATATTATATTGATTATTGTTTCATCCAGGCCATAGACTATATATATAAATGGACCTAGCTAACCTGCTAGCCACCACATTCCAAATAAGAAGTGAGCCTAGACGCGCTTCCAGCTCTATCAACTCTGGCTCCAATTCACTTTCTATTGAAAAACTGTGGCCCCTTTTTCTATAACTGCTGCTGTCAGACTCATCATTTTGGTCTTAAAATGTTCATATTAACCCGCTCTACATGATCCTGGTGATTTTATTTCACTATTGTGTCAGTAATTTAAGATATGTGCATTAATAACAGACAAATCAGGCACCTTCTTTCCCTGAGGTCGCTCCCTCTAGCTTTAGCAACAGGTTTGATTGACAGCATTCAACAGCCTCTCCCCGGTTTGGCTCTTTGGTCGCTATGCTACTTGCGGTCGAAATTACAAATACGGAACTCGGCTCCAAATGCGGTCGAAATTACAAATACAGAAGTCGGCTCCAAATTGGCCCCTATAACTTCTAGCCTCGATGAGCTTCATTTGACTGGAGCCGAACGCTATGGGTGACGCCACACTCACTTAGTCCACTTCTTTAGATCCAGGTCCATCCCAACTATTATCACACTGAATTAATACATTACTTTGTATAATATTGCTAGTAAAAGAGGCGTTACTCTGAGATGGAGAATCTCTTCCTAGTTACTCAATTAAATGCGTCAATTGTAACTGCCAACTACCCGCTCTCTCTCCCTTCTCTGTTCTTGTGTCCCTCCCACTCGGCTTTCTTACTTCCTTACTTTGGTAATAATTAGTTTGCAGGAGTGGGGTTATGTGAGGAGGAGGGAAGAGGAGAGATGATGGGGTGCCCAAAGGAGCATGAAGAGGAGGAGAGATGATGGGGTGCCCAAAGGAGCATGAAGAATCCTTTTTGTGGGGGAGGAATAAGCAGATCTCTGTTCAACCTGCCGCCCGCTCAGTCAGTACAGCGTGTTTTGGAAGATTGTTCAAAGTTTAGCGTCATTTGGGTGCAGTTGGGGTCTTGCTAACTTCAGGTGTGTTGATCAGCTCAAGGTGGTGTGACTGCGCTGTAACGGGTAAAGTGCGGAGACCATGCGGTTTGATGCCTTCTGTCAACCAGGCGATGTATGCAACTCGTGAGAATATAAAATTAGTACTTTCAAATAGTGTTGTCACGACACTAAAATTTCAAACTTGATTTCGATACTAAGGAATAGACCCGATACTTATTACGATTCCGATACCACGATGATATAAAACACTTTATTTAGACAATATAATGTGATTTTTAACGTTACATAATAGTATCTTTTATATTCCTATGTGGCCTTACATCAGTGTAATCCCTCAGTCGTCCAATAGGTTCCATAGTGGTCCATGGGCATATACTGGTCTTTGTGTCTTATACTTGTTCTGTACACCTCAAGATCATTCTAAATCTATTCAGGAAAGGTTCATTTCTGTCCTGTCGATGTGACTTTTTTAGTATCGATACCTGCTCAAATCAGTATCTAGTTTCGATACTAGTTTTAGCATCAATTAGTACTTGACTTTTGATACTTTTGACAACCTTACTTTGAAATATGCGAGGCTACAACACGCTGCAAGTTCAGATAAATAGTGGGGGGAATTGTAATAAAGAGAAAATGCTTGTAGTCTAGTTTGCATAAAAAGATTACAGGGTGGAGTGATTTCAGAAAAAAATCTCTAATTGCATTTTTTGTGTATTGTGGTTTTGATTAGATTTGCAAATTATTTTTCGAAATTAAGATTCAGTTCACAGTGTACATTTTAAATACAAACAGGAGCGAAAACTTTTGGGACAAAACTGAAATATGAACATCTTAATGAATACAAAGATCACATTTTACACTATTACCTTGCAGTTATTAAAACCTTTTACAACTGTCTATTCACACCATTCAAGTTGTGATGTCAATTTTATAGCAATTAATCTTGTATTTATATAAAAAAAACTCTCTCAAATGCTGCAAAAAAGAGCGGATTAAAAAAACAAAGATGAGATAGTCAAAAATAGATTCATTTTATGTGTATCACTCACCCCTGGAGATCCTGCCTTGTCCTGGAATTGAACTTAGATGGTAGTATTAAGGGAGGTAACTTTACTTTTCGTGAACTTGAAATTAATTGTCAGCATTTGACCCAGGCCCGGGTGCAGACCAAACTGACTGAGGGCGCAGTGGAGTTTCAAAGGGGTTCAAACATAATACGTTTCCATTATATCATTGTTTTAGGTGCCTGAAATGAGGGTCCAAACACTTTTAACTGAGGTGGCACCCTTTGTACCCCTGTAGACCCGGGCCTGGTTTGTCCCATCCTTCAATGCCCCAGGGACCAACCTGCCAACCTGTCAGGAGTAGGCATAGGATGATATTTAAATTTGGTGTCACGATTATCATGGACAAAGTAATTGCGATTAACGATTATATCACGATAATGATTAAAGTTGCTGACAGTTAAAACGTGTTCTGGATATGAATAATTATACTTTTAATATTATGAAGAGGTTCCATATTTAAACAACAGGCATATTCAGTTCAATTCAGTTCAAGTTTATTTCTATAGCACATTTAAAACAACAGCTGACCAAAGTGCTTCACATAAAAGCCAACAAAAAACAAATATACAGATAACACACCAAAATATCCTGTCTAGCTAGTATTGAGAAGAGGTGGATTTTCAGTCTCGTCTCGAGAGGATCTATAGTACTGCACTTTGCTATAAGTGAAAACAACAAAAGTCATCATGGAGAAATAGTTTTTTCTTCACAATCTGGAGATATAAAGGGGATTGTCTTTGTTGGCTCACGATTATATAAAATGTCCCACAAACTATTATTGTGATGTTGGTTTTTCGTCTGCCGTACTTAGCTGGAGCCTTATCTTATCGTGCATAGCAAAAGAAAAATTCAATTCTGTTAACTGGATAAAAGTTTTAGAGTGAAGACGTTTGGCTGTCTTCTTCAGTTCTGGTCAGATTACTGGAGGACACTGCCTTATATCTATCTAAAGGGAGGAGCAAACTACACTGAAACAACACACCTACTTGTTTACAGTTTCTGTTTGTGGACTATACCCATTCATCAACTCCAAGGCCTGGGAATCGAGCTTGGGACCTTCTAGTAGGGCTGAACAAATGTTGGCAAAATATCTAATAAGTATTTTTCTGGCAAATATTCCAATTAGGATTATATTTGCGATTTATGTTGAGATTTTAAACATTAACATGAAATGCAAACTAATAAACTAATAATCCAATAATCCCATGCATTTCAGAACATGTGCCTAAACAACAGCGTTTTTTTAGATAATAGGACAGGATATTGTGTTGTTTTCAAAGGACTTGAATTACAGTCTTTGCGATGAATCTTGTAGCCGTACATTCTTGCTGTGAGGCTTGAAACCATTGCGATATAGAGAGAGTACACTTCTTCTGTTTTAGCTGTTTTAGTCTGTTCAGCTGTTTAGTTTAGATGGGTTCCAGTATCAGTATCGGTCGATATCTGATACCGATATTTTTTGGGCGCTGTCCCAATCTCTGTGTGCCCATGTGTCATTCCCAGATTGTCCTCATCAGATTTGCCTTTTTGAACAGACTCATGAGTAAAAATAGAAATCGAAAAGTACACAGTTGGTAGAATGTTCTTCCAGTGACCTGAAAATTGGCGGTTCGAATCCCGGTCTCGACATAAACATCATTGGTTGAGCGGTCAGATCCACTGACCCACAGGTTGACGGTGCGATTCCAGCTCCCAAAGATGAATGCTGTCGTTGCGTCAGACACTTAACCAATGTGTGTGTGAATGCGTGAGTAGTTCCTTGATGTAAAGGGCTTTGAGTGCCTTGAAGGTGGAAAAGCGCTGTATAAAAATGTAACTATTTACCATACACAAACATAAATGGAGTTTGCTATTATTTTTCCAGAAGTGAAAAATGTATGTGTGATCTTAACTTCAACTTAAGATAAATGTGGGCTTTGCTATGGATTTGAGCTAAATATCATCAAATGTCAGTTATCGGCTCAAAAAAGTCCATTTGGGCCCATCCTTAGTTTTAGTGCTGTGTCACAGTTTAAAAACACGGCAGCAGAGCTGTATTTCATTAGTATGCATTCACCAAAGCTAAAATCTCCCATGGTGTGCCTTCCTGACCCTCTCTCTTCTCCAAATTCTTCTCAGTTTTTCTCTCAACTTGAAGCCAGCTCACCAGAGGCGTCATATTCCTCATTACACCGACAGGCCTGGCCCCTAATGACGTTAACAAGATTTTTCTGTCTCTAATCTCAGCCTAATAGTAATAAGATCCCCTCCTCCAACACACAGAGGCGGGCCCGTTTAACAATTATAGTCATATAGCCACCTACAAACCGTAATTTCATATAATGTAATCTTTGCAAGGTACACATACAAAATGCAAAAGCTTTTTTTATCCACAGGGGCTTAAAATGTATTGTTTTACACTGTAATGATGTGATTTGGGTTTGCATACATTTAACCTGAGCCTAGAGCAAAATACAGCCTGGTCCCCTTTGGCCTGTGTAGTGTAATGTGCTGGCAATTAGTGCACATGAAACAAATGAGCAGTCGTAATGAACACACCAGTATGTTCTGTAGTGATAGAAGAACAAACAGTGTAATTTCTGTGCATAGGGGAAGTGCTCCATTTGGATAATTACAAGGTGGTCAAATGAGGTTCATCTGGTCTGGAAATTTATTTGTAGATAGATGCTTTTTTTCAGGCCAAGGTTTAGCTTGTTTTCATACCATACTTTTACGTCTGAAAGAAGAATCTATAAAAAAAAAAAAAAAGTATGATTATGATGATAATAAAAAATAAAACAATATAATAATAATAATAATAATAATAATAATGATTAATATAAAATAAATAAAAATGAAAAGATTAATTACTGGGTACCTTTCTTTTGGGTACCTTTGTTTTGTTTGGTACTAAAACAATACTTGGTTTTCAATCCCTGCACTTCTTTCAACACCTGTTCCTCTTTTAATCATGAGCTGTAACTACAAAAAAATAGAATCGTAGAGTCCAACCATTACTATTACTGTATTTTTCATTCATTCCATTCATTTACATCATCAGACCTGTGTTGGTACCTTTCAACAGTACCTAGTGCTAATTTCTCAATGGCAGTTAGAGGTTTGGTAGTAATATATACAGTACCAGTCAAATGTTTGGACACACCCTCTCATTCAGTGTTTTTTGTTTTGTTCATTTTGACTACTTTTCACATTTTATATACATGCAGAAGACTTCAAATATGTGAAGTTTTTAATATTTTATAGTCCAATCCTCAAAGTATCCACCCTTTGCTTTGTCGAAAAATATGTAGTAGAGTTATTTAACTTTTTTTCTTTACTACATAATTCCAAATATCTTTCTACATTTTATATACATACACAAGACATCAAATATGTGAGGCAAGTAGTAAAACTAAAAACTAAAAACACTGAATGAGAAACTGGTAGTGTATGTTCAAACAACACCAGTTAAATGTTTGGACACAGCCTCTCATTCAATCTGTTTTTCACTACTTTTTTTTTTCACTACTACTACTTTTGTTCACTGCTTTCTACATTTTATACATATGGAAGACATCAAATATATGAAGCAAGATATATGGAGTTATGTAGTGAAGAAAAAAAGTTAAATGACTCTACTAAATATTTTTCGACAAAGCAAAGGGTGGAAACTTTGAGGGAAAATAAAACATTGAATGAGAGGGTGTGTCCAAACTTTTGACTGGTAGACGAAAAAAAATTAATAAATTTGCAACTGTATTTTTGGAGCTAATTAATATTGATTTATATCAAAAAAGAAAAAAAGCTAATTAAGAATATGTATAAACAGCCATAGAACTGTTTTCGGTCATTTAAAATAACTCTGTATATTACTGTGGTGTACCTCAGTCATCCCTAAGGCCCATGGTTGTGTGTTGTCTTGTGCAGGTGTCCGCGGTGGACTCGTTGGATGGGGATTTGGTGCAGGTGGAGGGCCTCTCAGATCTGCGGCTGGAGCTTCACAGTAAAAAGCTCAACATTCACCTTGTGCTGATCGACGAGCTACATCGGCACCTGTACATCAAGTCCACCAGTCGCCTGGGACACAAGAACAGGGACAAGAACACTGCCAGACCGCCTGGGTAAGGTCCTCTGCAACAGTCAGACATAAGTGGCCACACCTCCTTGTCAAAGTCTGATCCCGTTAGTACTTGGATGGGAGACTGCTGGGAATACCACACTAGAATGTGGTGAATGTGTTGGTGGTCACATTTATAGACTGTAGAAAGAAGTGGACTAAGTCAGTGTGACGTCACCCATAGCGTTCGACTTCAGCCAAATGAATTTCCGACTGCGAGTATCATAGCAACCAAAGAGCCAATCTCCCCGCACCGCTGGTTTAGCAGGGAGTGGGTGATTAGCAACGCTGTCAGTCAAACCTGTTGCTAACGGTAGTGGGAGTGACCTCGGGGAAAGAAGGCGCCTGATTTGTCTGTTAATAATGTTCATATCTTCATTTACAGACAAAATAGCGAAATAAAAATACCAGGATCATGTAGAGCGGGTTAACATGAACATTTTAAGATCAAAATGACGAGACTGACAGCAGCAGTTACAGAGAGAGGGGCCACAGTTGTTCAATGTAAAGTGAATTAGAGCCAGAGTCAATGGAGCCGGAACGTGGCAACTAGCGCGTTAGCTATGTCCATTTATATATACAGTCTATGGTCACATCATGTAGTTGAATAAATACAGATATATAAATTGTCATGAAACAACCCGGGAAAAGCAATATAATCATCATCATCTCACTTTGAATTGTATTATTGTATTGTATTGTACTAGGATTTTTTTCCTAGTTTTGACTATTACCTCATATAGTAGTGCATTAAACACATTCTGTCTTGATCTTGTATTATTATTATTATTATTATTATTATTATTATTATTATTATTATTATTATTAGTAATAGTAATAGTGATGATAATAATAGTAATAATGATAATAATACATTGATTATTATTACATTAATTATTGTTACATTAATTATTGTAACACCAATATTTGGCAACATGGCATCCCTCGCACTTTGGCAAGACACAGACCTGTGTTGTGGATATGACTAAAAAAGTGAGACACCATAATATGGATTTAGATTTTATTGTTTGGATACAAAAATATCGCTTGCCTCATTACATGGCAAAGTATTCAGGTTTAAACAAGGTATATTCCATCATTATACAGTTTTATAGAGTATTATTTTTATTTTTTATGGCCGTTAAGAATCCAAGCTCATGCTGTCAATTATTCACAACATGGATGGACACGAAAACCAATTACTGAACCAAAACAAATGAGACATTTTAAAACTGTGGCTCAAGTTTTAGTTTGAACTTGATGCTCAAGACATTCATAAACTCAGAGAATACACTTACACAGTTTAGGTAATGAGATGCTGTGAACTTTAAAGACGCTGTACCGGTCTTTAAAAATGTGAAAATCAGAACTAGTTCATTTTAAATGGTTTGCAGTGGTTACTCCTCACCTACCTTATGCATTCTGAGCATCCGAATTATTTGGCATGAGTCTTATATAGAACTTTTCCAGACGCTCAAAGTCGCTTTACAATTTTGTGCATTATTCATTCATTCCATACCCGGTGGTGTGGTAAGCTACTTTTGTAGCCACAGCTGCCCTGGGGGTGACTGATGGAAGCGAGGTTGCCAATCTGTGCCATCAACTCCTTCGACCACCATGAACACTCACTCACACACCACATTCGTACTATGCAATGTGGGTGAAGTGTCTTGCCTAAGGACACAATGACAGTTTTGCAACTAGTGCCCCACTGTGGCACCTGGTGTTCTCAGTGGTTTCCCATCCAAGTACAACTAGCATGCCAACACACACTTCCTGGTTATCGGATAATGAAACGCTTTATAATTACATGCAGACAGCACGCAGCAGACATATTTTGACCTCTAGACCTGCTTGTACAAAATATCTGCACTTGGGCACATTTTGCTCAAATACAAAGGGAAAAAATAGGCTACAGGCCCTTTAAGTAATGAAACAGGATTTGGGATTTATTGCTTTAGAGTAATATCAGTCCCCCAATATCTGTTTTTGTTTTGTTTCGAAGTCATTTGAAGGATAATACGAGGTGAACCAAATCTTTTTCTTTGTTTTTTGTTTACTCCGATGCATCACCGTAGCCTATTACGGAAAGTATTGTGATATGGCTTTAGACACGCAGTTTGTATTACCGTTTTACTGTTTAAATCGTTCAGTTTTGGCTGTTTACAAGTGTGTGTGTGTGTGTGTGTGTGTGTGTATGTGCGTGTGCTGTACAGTAATTATGGCAATGCGGTTGGCTGTGGAGGTTCTGTGATTTATTACCTGGGGTCAGGCAGCGACAGGGCTTGGCCTCGTCGTATAAGGTCTCGTCTAACAACCAGCCCACCTCCTCATACGCTCACTCACTTAGCAGGAACATTGTGTTGATACGCCCAAGCTTAAAAGGCCCGGATCGCCTCCTCCGCCAGCTAAGGCTTGATAAATGACTCATTGGAAAGCAGAGGCAATACTACCCAGAGATGCTAGACTTTGTTATAATAAAAATACGTCTGACGGAAAATTCTGTGTACATTTTGCAGTTCATAAGCAACGGTAGAGGCTCAGGTGGTTGAATGAAAGTTTGGGAGTTAGATCTCAAATTTTGAAGTGCGATATATTGCTTAAGAAGATATAGACGATAAACGATAATATTTAAACTAACTTATGCCACTGACACAAAAACCTAAGAAAAGAGTTTAACCACAAAAAAACTATTCTAAATCTATAATATTGTTAAAAAAATCACAAGCTGCTTTAAATAAACAGCAGAATGAAACGCTTTAGTTCTTAGTTTGCGTTTGTAATTAGGCATAGAAGTTATTCATTCAACCTTTTATGGCTTAAATAGTATCATATAGCCAAAAAATAACCCCAAATTCTCAAGTAGTGCGAAGAAAAAGTACGCAAAATATATTACTTCATCTTTTATATGTTGAACAATATGTCGATATAGTGATTATGGTGACAGCCTTACGGGCAAGACACCAGAATTCAACCAGCTTGTCCTAAGATGCATGTTATTGTTCCTGTAGGACATTTTCCCTCTGGAATTATGTATGTATTTATTGCTCATGCCATTTCATTTTGTCGATACAATTTAAAGAGTCAAAAACACTAAATAATGAACGTAAATACAGTTGTTATGTGCCTTGACCTTGTTGACATGAACAAAAGGAACAGGAAGAATATAAATCTTATAAACCCTGCTCCTTTTTCCTTTGCATTTGAGACGCTTCCTTCAGTGCTGCTATGGCAACATGTCAAGGTAGAGCTATGGTCACGGTCAGGAGTACCAAGATGGAGGATTCACTTTTGATGTTGATGTGGGAAAAACTAGAAATGGAGGCGGCTCACCTCGACACAGGAAGAACATGCAAACTCTGATCTAACCCACGACTGTCTGGAGCTGTGGAGCTTATTAGGATTTATTTTTTAACCTTTTTCCAGGCAAAACATTAAGGACAAATTATTGTTTACATTGTTAGAGGCTAGAACATAACAGGATTTGCCTGGCAAATCCAGACTGATATCTATCAGGATTTTTTATACAGATTGAGATTGATATCAGTCTGGTCTCCACGTCCTCTGTTGCATCTCAAGCCCGGTCAAATGTGATCGTCCAATCAGATTAGTTAAAATCAAATTTATCTCACCTCAGATTAACAGAGTTTAGGCTTCGCTCATTGATTCTGTAGAAATCCGCCATATTTTTCAGCTCCTGTGATATTTTTTTTCCTTTGTTTTTCCGATATAGACGGACCATGCCTGTCCCTGATTGGCTAATCCACCTGTCAGTCACACCCATTTGAAAACAGGGAGATTCACCGGTGATCAGACTCACATCTTTGCAAAGTATAAAAGAAGTGTGTGTTCTGCATCCCAGGCAATAACAGGACAAATATAAATAAAACATGTTATTTTATTTGAGGATGTTATGAATAAAACATATGTACTGATACAAAGGAAATTTGTACTTACACTCAAAGGGTAGAAGTTCCAGAAACTTCTAACCCGTGTCATTTTAGTTGCAAATACAATCTTCAGGGTTGATGCATACTACGATATGGTTCCTTGGAAATCCCATTTTCACCAGAATATATATTAACAGAACTTTGTATACATGCATACCTCCAGTGATACTGCAATTGGTGGTAACCTGTTCTATTCCCCCTCTATAGCTCTCTCACGAAAGACTCTTCCCCGATGCCGGCTCTGGACGTGAGCAGCCTCTCCACTCCTCGCAAACTTCTGGACACTTCACAGTTCAGCACACCTGGATCCGGCAGTGGTAATGACCTCACTTAATTTTAAAACAAGAAGAAACTATAAGGGAAGGGTCGACACTAGAGATTGACCGATATGTTTTTTTTCATGGCTGATGCCGATACGATTGTTTAGAATCCAGAGCAATCGATGACCGATAAGATCTACCGATATTTTTGGGCTAATATGTAACAAAACAATATGTGAGTTTCTCAGAGTTTTGTTCACATTTTGTTGTCATACACACGAAAGATTAACTAAAGGCAAGCGATTTGTTTATTTTAATGTCTCCACCTACCTGATACATATGGTCAGATTTTTATATAGCGCTTTTCCACCTTGAAGTACTCAAAGCACTTTACATCAAGGAACCACTCATACATTCATACACCAGTGTACGCAGACACTGGGGGAGGGGTGGGTTAGGTGTCTTGCCCAAAGACAACAACAGCATTCATTTGTGGGAGCTGGAGTTGCACTGCCAACCTGTGGGTCAGTGGATGTGACCGCTCAACCAATGATGTTTACGTTGAGAGCAAGATTCGAACCGCCAACCTTCAGATTAGTGAACAAACATTCTACCAACTGAGCTAGTGTAAGGTATAGAGTATATTCAAGTATTTGATAAAACTACACATAATTGGAACAAGCTTGATTAAAATTCAGACAATGTCGAAAATCAGTGTAACCTGTCTTGTGTGTTGTCTTGTCTTGTGTGTTGTGTGTGGTTTATACTGTTGATGTGTCATTGAGCAAAACATTCACCTGCTTTCCTCCAAAGTACTTGTTGTAAGAGTAGATTATGAATGTGAGAGCTTTTGTGAGGTTGAATGGGGCCTTGATGTAAGGAGCTATGAGTGGCAAAGGAGGAAGGAAAGCAGTTATTTACTTTGTATAGCTGCTTATTTTTCCACTTATGTTGTCTACAGTATTATTTGCACTGAATACACTCCTTTCTTACAATAGGGTTAGGGTTCATCATGGTTCATTACAACATCAAGTATATGTACACAGTCTATAGCAATTACTTTGTTCCCTGTATAGAAAAAATCACATTACATTTCACCCATAAAACAGCAATTCAATTCAACTTCATTTATATACATTTTTAAAACAGCTTGACCAAAGTGCTTCACATAAAAGTCAACAAAAAACAAATATACAGCTAACACAATACATGGGAAAAGAACAATAAAGCGCCAACATATCCTGTGTAGCTAGTATTAAATGCCAGGGAGAAGAAGTAGGTTTTCAGTCTTGCCGACATTAAAGACTGAGAGGATCTGACAGGCAGAGGGCGCTGTTCCATAGTCTGGGCGCTGCCACAGAAAAGGCTCTGTCACCTCTGGTCTTGAGCCTGGCATTGGGCACAGCTGACCTCCGGGCTCTGGGTGGAGTATAGAGCTGCAGTAACTCCCTCAAACAGAGAGGACACATAGAGTGCACACATTTAAACACAATCAAAAATATAGTTTGTTTGGTGCTTACTAAACATTCAAAGATCAGGTCTGTAATCCACTGAGAGTTGAAAGCTTTTGAGGTACCAGTCCTATGTGTGCCTCTCTATTAGGTTAGTGGTGATTTATTGGTGCCAAACATATATATTTGGGAAGTAGGGCTGGTACAGTAAATAATACTGCTAATCATGATCATAAGAGAAGACAATAATTGTTCATGTGACATTTTTTATAAGATAATCGCCGTTACACCAGCAAACTGTCCAGAAAAAACTACAACTCTGTAATATATTTAAGAAATTATATATGTATTTATAACTCACATTTTAATAGACTCTTTTTTCAGACTAAGGTTTAGTTTGTTTTCATACCAGTTTGGACTGCTCACTAGCGCTCTTCCTCAGAGTGGTCACATGATGTTGCTGTGACATGTCGGGTCAGCTGATTTAAACAGGCTTTGGTGCCGTCTTCCTACCAGTGGAGGCCGGACGACGGCGCCATCTGCAGCCTGAATTCTTCAGGACAGTATCCCAGGTGTGTGAGAGTAAAAAGCCCCCCTCGTCCCGGTTTAAAGTCCACTCTGAGGTGAGCAGTCAAAACAAGGGACAACAAACAGGGATGAAAACAAACTAAACCTTGGTCTGAAAAAAGAATCTTAAAATTAATTATTTCAAGGCCAGATGAACCTCACATCTTTAAACTGTTATAAGCAGAGATGCAACTAATGATTATTTCTGTAATTGATTAGCAATTATTCTTTCAATGAATTTGTTTAGAATGTGAAAGACTAGATTTGACCCGGACGAAGGCAACTGGAAGCAGCTTGAGAACATTCTGATGGAGTAAAACATTAAAACAAAAACGCTACATTTGCACATTTCCTATTTTATTTTCATGTAACTACTCTTGTGTTTGAGCCCTAAAACCAATTATGGTGAATGGTCCCATTTTTATATAGCGCTTTTCCACTTTTAAGACACTCAAAGCGCTTTACATCAAGGAATCACTCACCCACTCACACACACATTCATACACCAGTGTACACAGACACTGGGGGAGAGGTATCAAGTGTCTTGCTCGAGGACACAACAGCAGCATTCACCTGTGGGAGCTGGAATCGCACTGCCAACCTGTGGGTCAGTGGATCTGACCACTCTACCAGTGATGTTTATGTCGAGAGCGGGATTCAAACTGCCAACCTTCAGATCAGAGGATGAGCGCTCTACCAACTGAGCTACTGTCGCCAAGTTACTAAGTCGTTGAGGATTATTTCTGTAATCGATTGCGAATGTTTGCGATGAACTGATTAGCCTGTAGTCACCAGGTTTAATAATTGTTGTGATCGTAAATTGCAGTTATTCTAGCCATGAATTTTCGATATCATTCCATGCCTAATGTGAAGCTAGGTTTGCGTTTGGTCTGTACTCCCAATGCGTATTAGACTAAACACATACATTTTCTCTATAATGTCCACACCACACTAAAGCGAACCTCCTATATGCAATCATAGCCACCATAGATGTGTGTATATATATATATATTTCTCCCTGTAACATGGCAATTACCATATGCCCTTTTTGTGCCCCATTAGTACTTTTCATGTCAGCCATCACAGCAGGGAACAGCCTTGATTATTCTCTGGTCAGCTCCTAACAGCATCTGATCTAACTGTACAGAATAACATCTCTTTGGTTGCAGGGGCGTATGGAGAGGCCGCCGCTTTTCTCCCAGGCAAAGCACAGTGGAACGCAAACAAGAAGATAATGAAAAAAGTTAATCCGGCAATAACTTGGTGTTCCCTTGTGGTGTTTCGGAGTTTTATATTAAGCCTGGCACTTTTTCCTCACCCACGCTTGGCATTGGAGGCTAGCTCACTTCGCTGTTTTTCTGCTGCGAATGCCAAGTGACCACAAGCGCTGTTCATATCACAACATTGAGGTGTATTATTGTGTTTTAGGTAACAGCACTGAAAACCATTAGCATGAGAGGGAGCGGAGAATAGAACCTACAGTATAAAACGATAGTAGCAGAGATAGTAGCCCAGATAAACGGAGAGCTTCAGTCAGGAAGGACATCTGGCTTAAAATATAAACACCAAAGCAATATGTGATTTATTGCTATATAGGCTATAGGGTTGTCACAAAAAACGGTGCCCAGACATTGTTTGATACTAAAAACTGATATAGAAAGATACTCATTTAAACAAGTATCGATATTTAAAAATACATAGGGGCCTACGACTCTCCTACGACCACATGGTAAATATTACAGTATATTTTTCTTACTATTGAAAGACTATTGAGCTTGACCGATATATGGGGTCATTTAAATTTACTATAAGCTCACCCACTTTTTTTTCTTTTTTTTTTACCACAAACCTATAAGAGAGCTGTAGTCACGTTTGTGCAGTTATCTCTTTACATTAAAGCGTTAATATAAGGCTTTATGTGTGCTCATTATGGCAAGCAGGTTGGCCAAAACCAAAATCGGCCTGTGCTGGAGATTTAAGGCCGATAGACGATACTCTAAAAAGTGCAAATATCCGTCTGTCTCTAGTTGTGACACACTAGTATAGGCAACCCTCAAAGATTATGTACAAAAAATATATTCAAAGAAAAAACTCTAGAAAATTCAATTGTTTCTGTTGAACAAAATCACTACATTTGATGCCTTATTATATCTCAAAATCTGCGCACAATACTTTTACTTTTTTAAACATTTACATTTTTAAACTGGTACTTTTATACTTTTACTTAAGTAGATTTTTTTCATGTGCTATCTTTTTACTTTTACTTTTTTGCTCTGGTATCTGTACTTTTACTTAAGTAACAGAATTGAGTACTTCTTCCATCACTGGTTGGATTCTAGATACGGAATAAGACAGAGCAAAGTAAATACGTCTAGACAGAGATTCACTCTTCAAACCCTTTTCCAAAATACACTGTGACGCCACCAATTTTTAAAGGTAAAAAAAAGTTAAAACTAATGATTTATGTAATATTTTAGAGGCAAATTTCTCTCTCAGAAATACACTACAGTAATGCTAGTGCCTCTGCATGTGTAGCGTGGCATAGCATCCATCAGTGCTCTTTTGCCATTTTGCATAATAACATTAGAGCACCTCATTTGTTGCTAGTAATTCTCATAATTATTGCGCAAACTACAGTTAGAATGGAGGAAATGAGGAAATAAACCCAAAGTCCATTACCTTGTCATAAACATTAACTCTCTTAACGTGCTTCGATGGGGAATTGGGACGCCCTATGTAATGAAAATTGGACCATCATTGGCTATTGCTACTCTCAGTTTAGTTCTTAATGTAGCTGCGTCTTATGGAGGCGCTGCAGAGGAAAGCAGCTTGTGTAACAGCACAGTGTGATTAAGGCTATGATTTATTTACATGTTAAATTCTGAAAATATAAACATATAAATAGATATTCTGTTAATGAATTATTCTAGGAAAGTTGCCCAATTGTTTATTTAAATCAAAAATAATTATTCAAATGTTTATTTAGATTAAATAAAAAAACAAAACAAATAAACAACAGTGGGTGAATGGGTGAGTTCCTTCATGTAAAGCGTTTTGAGTCCCTTGAAAGTGGAAAAATGCTATATAAAAATGTGACCTTTTACCATTCATGAGTGCTTTTCACAACCAGATTGACCAGAGTGGAGTTTTCCCATCACTGTAATGCTAACACAACATTAGCATGCTAATAGTGCACTTCCTAATTCTTGGACAAGAAAATGATTTATAATTAGATGCAGACAGCACACAGTCTCAAGACTCATTTCTGCTCTATGTTCTAGACGCATACAGATACACATGGAGGGTTCTGTCTGTTCTTTGCATTTGTCTGTCAGCAGGGGAGTCGACGGGGGGGACAAAGGGGTTTTCTATCCCGGGCCCCAGGGTCTTAAAGGCCCAGAATTGGACCCTCTTCTTATTAATTTATATTAGAGCGGGGCCCATGTGAGGTTTCTTGCCCTGGGCCCCCAAATTTCTGTCAAGGGGCCTGTCTGTCTCCTCAGAACATGTGGAATCATAGCAACAGCGCTGTACTTGAGCCAACCACTGGGGACAGTAGTGCACACAGCCCGATAGTGGAAGCTAAACTTTTGCAAAAGTGACTAGAGCAAACTGCAAAACAAATAAATGCTTCTCTCACCTCGTTTTCTTGGCTCCTTTCCAACAGATGTGATCTAAAAACTGGCACCTCCATGTTTTTGTTTATTTGTTGCTTCTTTTTCGTCTGTTTTGTGCCAACTCTCAAACTGACTTTTAGTGCCTCTGGTGGTTATTCAAGAGAATGCAGGCTTAATATTAGAAACGTTTGGGAGTACAAAGGCAGTGACGGTTACTGTGCTTGGAACACACAGATAAAAATGTTAAAAATGAGCCTTTATTTTGACCCTAAGAGCTGCTTTAACAATATATTGATACTGGGAAAAACTAATTTTGCTCAACTCCGCAAAAATCGGATATAGCCACTTTAAAATCCTATGTACTTTAGTGAATGTGTGTATGTTTTTATTGCATGATTATACAGTATAGTACTTATTTGTATGTATGAGAACCAGGCAATATTGTTGTGAATCCTTCTCTTATGTGCTGTGTGGTGGAATAATAACCATAAAAACGATTGTGAACTTGGAAAGGATTTCTTGCATTAATTTGTACTAAAATGTGAACATGCTTTGTAGTAATATCCAAACGCATTAGTATGGCTCTAGTTTATTGCTTGTTTTGTGCTAACGACTTTTGTTTTCTCTCCTCAGTTCAACAAGATGGCCGTGAGATGAACCAGGGAGATCTGCCTGAGGTCGACCCAGAGGAGAACAGTGCTGAGTTTATGGGGATTCTGATCAAGGTGGAGTTTTCTGACAGCTATTTTATGTTTATTTATTTAATTTGAACAATTTGGTAACAAAACCAAATTTTGTAGTAGTTGTAGTAGTTGTAGTAGTTATAGTTGTTGTAGTAGTTGTTGTACTTGTAGCTGTAGTAGTAGCAGCAGTTGTAGTACTTGTTGTAGTTGTAGTAGTTGCAGTTGTTGTAGTTGTTATTGTAGTAGTAGTTGTAGTTGTAATTGTTGTAGTAGTTGTAGTTGTAGTAGTTGTTGTAGTTGTTGTTGTAGTAGTTGTTGTACTTGTAGCTGTAGTAGTAGCAGCAGTTGTAGTACTTGTTGTAGTAGTTGCAGTTGTTGTAGTAGTAGTTGTAGTTGTTGTACTTGTTATAGTAGTTGTAATTGTTGTAGTAGTTGTTGTTGTAGTTGTAGTAGTTGTTGTAGGGCTCAGTGGGAGGCAGTGAACTACACGCACGGTTCTGAGCCGTTTATCAGCTTCAAAGAGATGCAAGGAGACACAAATGTAGGTGGTATTTTGGTTTTAGTAGTTGTTGTAGTAGTTTATGTCTTCAGCCATAAACTCAAACAGGGCTTAATACAAAACATGTATTGTGAAACGACAATAGAGCATTTAAAACAAACATAAAAACAAGGAGTTGGCAGCAGAAAAAGTTGCATTTACTTTCTCTTAACGACACGTTGTAAAACCGAAGAAAAAATATTAAAACTTAATGAAATAATTGTCACATATATGTTTCTATTAAGTAAAATAAAAAGACTTTTAGGATGCGTTAACATTTGTCATGATTTGGTGCTGGTTTGAGGTCAGTTTAGACAATTTTTGGTCCTGTTCTAGTCTTGGTTTAGTCCTGTCTAGTCCAAGTTTAGTTTTGGATTTAGTCCCAGTTTAGTCCTGGTTTTGGATCCAGCAAATTTTCCTGGATCGGCACCGATATTTGCTACCAGCATCCCTATTAGAGACCACCATATCTGTAAGTGTACTCAAGTGTACTATAGTCCAAAAACACTACAGAGCGAGGAGGTTCCTGGTTTGATTGTTAATTCTTTGTGAAGTTCCCATGTTTTTCCAATTTTTACTTTTTCATTGCTCCTATGAGAAAGTAAATAAATCTGATTAGTTTTCCAACATTTGTCATGTCATAGCTCTATGTGTTTTGTAACATTTTTATAGGCTCTGGCCAAGCTGAAGAAAATCCCTGAGACCATCAAAGCCATAATGGAGCGACTGGAGCCAGAGCTGAAGCAGATCGTGAAGAGGTCCACCACTCAGATCGCTGACCACGCCTACCAGAGAGGAGAGAGCCTCGCACAGGAGAGCCAGCCCAGGTAAAGGAGCGAGGGGGAGGGAGAGGGGAGAGTGAAGGGGGGCAGGAGAGCCAGCCCAGGTAAAGGAGAGGGGGAAGGAGAGGTGAGAGAGGGGAGAGAGGGGGGAGAGAGAGGGAGGGGCAGGAGAGCCAGCCCAGGTAAAGGAGAGGGGGAAGGAGAGGTGAGAGAGGGGAGAGAGGGGGGAGAGAGAGGGAGGGGCAGGAGAGCCAGCCCAGGTAAAGGAGAGGGGGAAGGAGAGGTGAGAGAGGGGAGAGAGGGGGGAGAGAGAGGGAGGGGCAGGAGAGCCAGCCCAGGTAAAGGAGAGGGGGAAGGAGAGGTGAGAGAGGGGAGAGAGGGGGGAGAGAG